>PNEQ01054532.1:0-28164 GCA_003012365.1 Medauroidea extradentata
TTTGACAAAGATATTACAAAAATCCCTATTAGTACAGTGTAACATATTTAATATTTTCAAAGAATCCTATTGTAAAAACTAATAGTTGGTAAGGTAATATATATATCATCTTGTGTGTAACAAGTGAAGTTGCAAAGTATGTAATAAGCGAGTATTCTCTTCACAAAGACTGCAACATTTTTTAATAGTAGTTATAAAAAAATATAAATACATAATAAGTGAAAACTCGTACATGTTTGAAAATTCCATGACTTTGTGAAATACAAGCATATCTCTCATATTCAAATATTATGTAAGTAAAGTTCTAAACTATATTTGAAAAATAATATAAATACATAATAATTGAAAACTTGTACATGTTTGAAAATATTTATGTACATTAACAAACAAACATTTTATCTACACCGAACTCTCTGAAGGATTCAGCCTTACACTGAGTACAAAGATAGCGCTTATAACATGTATGTAGTTCAGTTTCGTACATGTCAACAAGTTTGTGAAAACCAATGTATGGGAAATGATGTTTCATGTTTACAATTTTAATGTTGGGTGAACAAATACTACGTAAGATTTTCTCTTGTCCTCTGCCTAGAACATAGACAGAAATATCGTCATACAGTATATAACTCACTACTTTCCCTATATCGTCGTAGCTAATAATACCACTAGACCATTTAAGGTCGTGTGTTTCATACATTTGCAATCTAAATTTCTTCTGTGTTTCTGAATCAAGAACAGGCCAGTCATAAGGAGGGAGAAAGGTAAATACTGACGCGCTATAGTCAGTGTCCAAAATACTTATAGCGATTTCTTTAACAATGAAGGGTTCGGGGAAGTTGTTAAAAAAAAATGTTTGCGTGTATTCAAGGTTTTAAGTTATAGAGTCTAACACATTACAGAAGCAAATTTTTTTTTCACTGGTTATAACACTGTACTCACACAGACAACACACAAACTCTTGCCTCGCAGGGTGTGATGTATGCGGTGTTATTGGGTAGAAGTGTTGTATGTATGTCACTGGTGCAGAATTCAAACCAGCTGTAGACGACTTGTTAAAATTTGCGCAGCACAAAGTTTGTTCTGTCGTTGACCTAGGTAGGTTCTATATCTGTTTCTTCATCTCCTACATACAACTCGTCGGCTGTTGCTGAAAACTCGGTAAGTGGTACAAGATGTACTACTGGACAACGGCTAGATGAGCAGTTTGTGATTCTTCTGTGGAAGATATCGTCAATATCCCAATACCCGTACAAGTGAAGTTTACCGTTGCATGTTCGGAACTGTGTTTCACTAATATGCGGCTTGTAGAGCACACGGCGATATCCAATGTCTATGTAGTCGTAACTGTCAATCTTATCCGGTGTAAATTTAATTAGACTTAAACTTGAAAATTCTGATGTTTTTACCACAGACATAAACCGTACGACTGTTCTCGCAACGAAGGCACACAGTATACTGGGCAGAGTTGACACTCACTTGCTAGTCGCCATCTTGTGAAGGTGTTGGTGGGGATGAGACAGAGAATGCTGGCACTTACTTGTCGGCTGGTGGTTGGTATGTAGGCATGTGGAGTTGTCTGTACTCAACAACCTCTTCTGGTGTGGATGGTAGAGGTGTTGTTGGCAACATGGCTGCCACCACACAATTCTCCCCGCAGCAATCAAAACTGTCTTGCGATCGCTCGTACATGCACCGGTTGTGCGCCATTAACCAAAGTCCGGTGTCATCGCATGACTCGGTGTATGTACGAGGCCCCATATGTTCACCTTCTTCCTCTGGTAGCATGTACATCACCGAGGCTTAACCGCGGGTGACACCTGCGTATGTTGCTGCAGGGTGAAACGGCAATGACTTTTTGCTAACTAAATACTTTAAATAAGGTAACCCCACCTTATATACTGGTGTTTCCTCCAGCCAACCTCAGTCGAGCTTCGGAAGCTGAGAGGAGAGGACGTCACTAGAGGTGAGCCTGCAGGGGAGAGAGAAGTAGGCAGAAGGGGGTATGGTAAATCTTGTGTAGTATCAAGTATAGGCTTAAGGGAAGAGGGGCAGAGTATGCTTTAAGTGTGTGTCACCAGGACATGCAGGGGGTAGGCTGGGGGAGTATGTCAAAAGGATATGCTGGAGGGGGCACAAGGATGGAGGGGTGGTACAAGGGTATGCTAAATGGATGGAGGGGGAATGGCATAGGGATAGGGAGGGGGAATGGCATAGGGATAGGGAGGGGGAATGGCATAGGGAAAGGGAGGGGGAATGGCATAGGGATAGGGAGGGGTAAGGCAGGGTATGCTATAAGCACAGGAGAGGCTACAGGGGCTATGCTATAAGGGTACGACCCAGAACATGAGGGCGGACGCAGGGTTAAATGACCGCTCTTGTTCACAACTTGTGGCGCGCGCCTGGTCGGTGCTAGGAATGCGGCTGGGGGTAACTTTAGAATGAACTGGAGGGGGTGCTGGATTACATCACAGCGATGGCTGCCGTGCCACTCCAGTCGCCTGGGGCTACTTCCCCTCTCCAGTCTCCAGACGCTGCGGCCCGGGACCCTCCTACCCCTTCCCCCCCCCCTTCCAAGCGAGGTCGCTGCACCTAAATATTCACGTTTTGCTGGCCTCCATTCAAAGTGATATACAAGTCTCTTTCTTTAAATGCATTCGTGCTTTTTGTATTTTCGTGAAGATGAAGTCGCCCATCCATATCAGCGAGGCTGAGTGGGAGACCATCGACCTGTCAGGTCAGTCTCCACCAGCGGTCGTCAATCGTCCAGCAGGGGACGTTCCGCGTCAGCGTCGTAGCGCTGCCAGGAGGTGCCTAACATTGACCTCGTCGTCGGGACGCCGTCCTGCCAGAACTTCGACCCCGGTGGGGGGACCCCTGACCGTCATGGAAGAAGTCCGCGCCCAGGAGGAGGACGCCGTTGACGATCTTGACTGGGCGCGAGTCTTAGTCGAAGAGCTGGACGAGGTGATGCGTCCCGACGACTGCGACGCTGACGCGGAAAGGCATCGCAAGAGGATGTGTCTGAACTCTGCCTCCAGCACGATGCCTGTCGTCTCGCCTGTCGCCTCGCCTTCGACCTCAGGTATGCATCCTGCAATGTGCTCGCAGGCCTCTTCTTCGGTAGTAGAGGTCACATATCCTCAATATTCTGCTGGCCACCATGCCCAAGAACACTGGCACGACGACCAGCTGAATATGATGGAGTGTGACATCTGTTACCAAGATTGCCTTCGAGAACGTCGCAGCTCGTCTGCCACACCTCCATGCGGCCAGGGCCCTGTACCGACGATTGAGGTCCAGGACTGTGAGTCGCAAGGAAGTGTTCGTCGCGAGGGTGAAGTTCCTCAATTCCAAATGTTAATGTCACGTTTGGAGGAAGTTCTCACTGACCAGCGACAGTCGAATTCGGCTGTCACTGCTCAGATAAATATTATGATTAATCATTCTCATACGCCAAGGGGATAGCGACCCAAATCATTTTAGATAATCACATTAAGGAACAATGAGAAATGAATGCGGTTATCCAAAATCAATGATAATATAACCATACGGGGAAAAATCTTCCAAATTAGGCAAAGCCATTTAGAAATAAGGACCTTCATCACTGAATCCCTGACTTTTCTGATGAGGGGTGCTGCGGGAAACGTCAGCGAATAAGATGAGTGATTTCCCCCACATATTAATTTATTTATGAGAAATGGCTTCCCGCAGACTGATGGAAAAATAATAATGATAACTAGTCATAATTATTATTTGTTACAATTATTATTTGACCAATAAAATATAACTTATTATAGTAATGTTGGTATATTGTATTTCAAAGTAATGTTGGAACCTATTGCCTTTCTCATAGGCTTGACAAAAACATCTTGCATAAAGTATAACTTCCTTTCAAAAACTGATTAAATTCTAAGAAAGAAAAAGAAATATTTGGTGCAACTTCCTTTCAAATGTAATTAAAACCGCAAGTGTGTGAAAATAAATGTGCCTTCCACATGCTTCCGCTTACACGTAAACAAAAATACTTGTACATGCAAAAAACACTTTAACACAGAAACAAAAATGTGTGTGTGTGTTCCTGACAGCTAGCTGAAAGAAGAAGATGTCGAAAAATAAACACTTAAAAGTGTTTTGCATGTACAATTATTTTTTTAACACTGAAACAAAATTTGTGTTCCTGACTACTAGCAGAAAGAAGAGAGGAGACACCGAAAAAAAAAAAAAACAACAAGACCTTTCATATAGGTATGACCATATAAACACAAACAAAAAAGATGAGCCCCAGTGGACAGACTAAAGCATGTCTACAACTAATAGACATAGTATCTATGCCAAAATTAAAAATTTAAAGACGTAACTTTTATGTTACAAAAAATAAAAACTTAAAAATTCCACTTGGCATAGTTAAACTTTAAAATTTCTACTTAGCATAGATATGAGATACTCTACAAAATACTTAGCATAGGTATGTCTATTAAAAAGTGTATTTTAAATTCATAACTTCAAATACTTGGCATAGGGTATGACTATATATTTTTAAAAAATCACCAAGTAAATTTAAACTCATAACTTTTAATTCATAAATACTTAGCATAGGTATGTCTATTCAAAAAAATATTTTAAACTCATAACTTTAAATACTCAGCATAGGGTATGGCTATATTATTTTTAAAAATCACCAAGTTTAATTTCAAAACATATCTTCCACATTTTAAGCATTCACCTGAAACGATCGCATCCGTGGTCTTGTGGTCAGAGCGCTTGGTCGACATACCGAGGGGCGAAGGTTCAAAACTTACCCTCGGCAAAGGATTTTTTACTCTACTCCGCTCCAATTAAAATCATAAGGTCCAATTCACAATACACACGGACATGCAACTTCGCCCTTACATACGCGACTGCAGCGACATGTAGTGGCAAACAGCAGAAATCAAGATGGCGGAACTAGCAGACACCTAGCGACAAAGAGGAGAAACAAGATGGCGGAACTATTAGACGACGGACCACGTGACCAAGCAGACGACGAACCACGTGGTCAGATGTCACGATGACGACACCTAGCAACAAAGAGGAGAGAGGAGAAACAAGATGGCAGCACTAACAGACGACGGACCAGACGTCACGATGATGTAACCAAAAATTGAGATGACATAATACAAAATTAAGATGACGTAATGCAATAAAATCTAAATTCGGAAAAAATCCAAACTTGAAAAATCCAAAAACAAAATGGCAGTTAAAGTTCAAGGTCAATCCAAGATGGCCGATGTGACATCATCCAAGATGGTCGACAGAAAAAGAAATTTCGAGGGAAAAAAGGGAAAAATTTTCCCTGACACCACCGGCGCCACAGCCTGCAGCCTGTGTGCTCTTGTGCCTCTTTTTTTCTCCTAGTTACATTGATGTAACTAAGTTTACGGCCGGATGAAGAACTCGTCATTGCACCCCCTTCACTTCTTCAGGCAGCCTTTCTTGCCTTCCAGACATCTTCCGATGAAACAAGCCAAACCCCACATCCCTTCGACCGACAATACCTTATATAGCCACCTTACATTTACTAAACTAGTACTAAGACTTATAATTGGCGAATAATTTCTTAAAGTGTACTGTATTTTATGTATTGTTTTATTTTTATCACAGCCAAATCAATGAAAATTTAAATGTTTATAGGAATCAATTGAGACAGGAGTTTACTGAATGATTAAACTTTTTTCAGTATTGTAGGGTATTTATAAGTTGTTATAAATGTAATGTATAGTAACTAATAGGAGCCACAATTTTTTTTAATGTTAGGTTTTTCGCAAACAACAGAAAAAGTATATTACACACAAAAATGCCAACTTTTAGTTTATTCACAACAGGCCTAAATGTCGTACGATCATTTCTGGTGTAATACTTTTTAATAATAAACAAAAAAATAAGTAAGCGAACTCCATTACAAATCTTTACTACCTTATAGTTTATACAATACATTACCTTTTTTCTTCTAATATTTGACACTAATCCTGAATGATTGTGAATGGTAGGAAGACAAATGAGCTTCTTCTTCTCGTTCTTTAGCTCTTCTTCTGAACTCTTTGTAAATGTTTTTTACAGGTTGGTTTTATAGTTAGAAACGAACGTCTAACATAATTATAAAACAATACATGTAAATAACTGCAAACAGCAAAAGTGAGTTGCCTAAAAGAATAGCAATGGATGATACAAATTTATGTTTTATTATGTTTTGGTATAAGTGTAAAGGGTACTATTATGATAGCATCTTTTAAGTTACTGCCAGAGAGTTTTTTTTTATTTCTAGGCAGGCATGAACATCCATTTTTCTAAAATGGTGGTTAGGAGGATTGTTTGGCTTTTGAGAAACTGTAAAGTCGAAGCTATCTGGTTAACTCTGCCGCCAGTCCCATATCTTGAAGGGGACATAGAGCGCCAGATGATGCTGGCAAGATTCAACGAGTACCTTATATACTTCGGAGGTTAGTTCATAGTTTGTTAATGTGTAATTAATAAGTACTTGTCATAATTACTGTTTCACAATTTTTCCCTAGAATGTTAATACACAGTATACTATTTTACTATTCCATTTAGTTAAAATTTCAGAACTTTTTTTTTTTTCATATTACTAGTTCAGATACACCTCCTCTGTCTTAGTATGGGCTAAATATGAATTGGTATACCTGTTACAAACAAGTATTATAGAACACTGTACCACTTAAGAAAGGTAATACTTAATAATAAAAGTTTGCAGACGAAGGTGTAGCAAATGGTAAGTATGTAACAACGTACATGATTTCAATTGTACACATTACTAAAATAAAAAGAACTATTGCAAATGTTTATATTGTTTTTATTTTTAGGACGAGGCATCATGACTGTGTAGGATATATATGTTTTTGCGCTGAGAATCGCTAAATAGCAGTTTATTTTGCAGGTAAGCTATAGTAACCCCTTAATCTAATGGCACTCTAAGGCTATCAAAGATAGTGTTAGGTTATGCCTGTCATTACACCGGGAGCAGTATATCTGTAGGTCTGAGTGACTGTTACAAGGTGCTGTAGGAAGTCGCGAGGAAGGGTTGAAGGACCGCCCGCGCATGCGCACAACTCACTGGTCCTCTATCTACTATCCGACCGGAAACAATCTGCTCTTCGCTTCAGTATGCAGAAAGGACTATATTAACGTGGATCGTATTAAACGAGGATAGTTTAATCGAGCTATGTATTGGACCAATTAACTTTGATTGAGTATTCGTATAAATGATAATGTGAGTGTAATAAACATTTTCATTTTATGTTAAATCGGGTGATTTACTGGACATGTTTCCGTTTACATCAATTTTATAGTTCTTTTTTTCAAATATGCCGCCAGTTTTATCAATGTTAAAAGGGAAAAAATTACATTCGCAGACTCGAGGAAGTAATTTATAATGTCATATGTTTTATGGGGAAAGAAGCCCAAGCCACGGATCTGTTGATTCCCAAGGAAAAGCTCACCTGCAGATACCGGAGTGTCTCGTGGTGTGGTGCAAAATATAAAAAGAGAAGTTAAGAAAGTCGGCACTGGTGAAGGAACGCATTTGTGACACCTGATAAGAAAAGACAAAATCAAGTAAATATCAACTAGATAATTTTGATGAAGGTGTAGTTCGTAGAATTGTATACAACTTTTAAGTGATAGACAAATGTGTCCCAACAGTTGAAAAATTAAGATTTAAAAGTATAAAGAAGAAATAAATTTTCAACGTAGATGTACAAAATTACGGAAAATTCTGAAGAAGTTAGGTTTTCGATGGCAGAAAACAAAACCACAGCATTTGTTATTAATTGAAAAATTAGACATTCGACAAAAACGGATAAATTATTTAAAAACTATGCGACGTTTCAGAAATGAGAATCGCAATATCGTGTTTATGGACGAATCATATATTTTGTAGGCTCATGTACAGCAAAAATCTTGGAGCGACCACTCAGCACACGGCCTTCACATACCTGTTAACTAAGGAGAGCGGCTGATCATGGTCCATGCTGGTGGTGAACATGGTTTTGTTCCGAACGCCTTTGTGATGTGGAAGTCTAATCAAGCTACTGGTGACTACCATCACAACATGAACCAAGAAAACTATGAAAAATGGGTACGAGAGGAGAGAGACTTATACATAATCTTCCTGCAAACAGTGTTGTGGTCTTCGACAGCGCACCGTATCACAACATTAGAGTAAATAGGTCGCCTACATCAAACTCTACAAAACATGTCATGCAACAGCGGTTGCGACAGATAACATTCCCTTTGCAGAGGGCATGCTTAAGCCTACAATTTACCAGCTCATTAAGCTGCATAAGCCTAGGGAATCTATTTATTCTGTTGAACAAATACTAAAGCATTTCGGCCGCACAGCACTTCGTTTGCCACCCTATCACCTGGACTTAAATCCAGTCGAAAGCATTTGGTTTAATGTAAAGGGTAAAGTTGCGTCACGTAATAATACTTGCAAGTTAGATGATGTCAAAACTAATATGTGAAGATTTTTTTTAAATTTTGGAAGCAGACGATTGGGAACCATAATGCCAGCACATGAAAAAACTTGAGACTGAATACTATAAACTGGATGTTCGTTTCGATATTTAAACAGAGCCCATTATAGTTAGGCTCGAAGGTGTTGACAGTGACAGTGATAGAGACAACACTGGAGACGAAGAGAACATAGGATCTTCAAGTGACGAGAGAGGGCATCGCTACGCTGGAAGGCGTCAGTGAATGAGAACTGTAAGTAGCCAATGTTTTAATTTACCACATATACCCGCTCGCTGCCTGCCCTCATTCCTCCCCCTCTATCCTGTCTGGGCTACCAAACGGTAGATGTGTAACGTGGCCCAAACCTACAGATAATATTGTGCACGGTGTTTATTTCCTAATTCTTTGTGCACACCATTATACAGTGAGGGGTCACGTTATGGACGCTAAGTTTTTCACAAGCCGACGAGGCCGATGTAGTACCAACTTCTGTGGGTTTCGCACCATGACTACTCATCTTCTACTATAGGTTTGCTCTGGTTTCCATTTCCCTGCCTTTGGTTGGAATGATGGCATGTTGATTTTACCATCGGTGAATCCATCTCCCGGCTGCCTTATTTTATTCCATGTGAACCCCAGAGGAAGGATACAAACTAACAAGATGAAGTCAATTTAGCAGAAGATCGATAATAGGGGTTAAATTAGGAAAATTTGTCTTAACATGTTTTTGACCGTAATGTAACCCATCACTTCTTTGTTCTTTCAGGCATTATTAGAAAAAGAATACAAACATCAGAATGAGACATTAGACTAAGGCATAAAGTGTATGAATAGTTCCACTCCATATATGTTACCGTTACTCCTACTAATACAAGAGTTGCTAAAATGACACTGTTGCTCAACATTATAACATATGTAGCTCAATACCAATATTTGAATTACTGCTGTTGCCCAAACTTTATACATCACACGGTTTCTTGTAGTACAAGTGTAATATATATTAAACACTGCTGTTGCCCAAACTTTTAACATCACATGGCTTCCTGTAACCCCTAGTCTTTAAAATGCTATACAAATAACTTGTGGGCTTTAGCAATATTATTCTAGCTACAACAAGAATATGGTGATTGACTTCTCGTGAATTACTTTCCAAACATTACGCTGCACATGAACACTACATAATAAACTTAATACTTAACACTGCTTAACAATTGTACTATTCTTCGCCATCTGTGATCTTCGATAGCCCGCCGCAAACATTTATAGAGAGTCTGCCATCCTCACATTTCCTGGCCAGCCAATAGGAAACCAGGATGGTGACACACTTCTCGATCCTACTTGGAGAAAGTAGGCTGAAACTATGGTAGTTCTTGCAGGTGGCAAAAGAGGGTTCTACAATCCAAGTTAGTAGCCCTACAGCGCAGGATAGCAGGAAGCGATGACATCGTAAGTCACCATTCACACAACTTGGCGTGATACAAATTTCGTCGAACCTCGGGCGTCTTCGGCGGTAATATAGACGGCGCAATAATACCATCCGCATGCCATTACCAATCCTGGTCAACGTCCGCTGACATCACTGGTAGCCAACCGTAGCAGAGTCGGACACAGCCCAGCCCAGAAGTGCTCGCTCGCGCCAGTGTTGAGTGAGCCCTCAGAGGACGTACCCCACGCCACTCGTCGCCGCATTCCGCCACCTTTGACGGTTGCTGCCCAATGCTCACATATCAGGTGGGTGAACTTATATCACAGCTACAGCAGATATGCAGGAACAATATTCCAACTTATACTTCCTTACCATGCAAGAGCGATAATAATGTTCCGAGGCCACTTAAAAACATGAATCGTTTGCTTCGCAAGATCGATCCGGCATTCGTTTAACAAATAGCCAAGTCTGCTTTCTTTTAATTATCGTTATTTCTCCGAGGATTAGGACATTTAAGGAACATTTTATTTTAAAAATGTGTAACGTACGTTTTAGAATATTCACTTTATGATCCAGATATACAATTTTCTTTTATAATAAACAAAATATTTTTTAATGTTGAATATATATTTAAAATAAAAATTTTTTTGTTAATTTAAATTTGTGTATAGTAACCTCCCTAACAGAATATAGTGTGGGTACCCCCTTTTATTAATGTTATCGCCATTTGTTTCAATTTGAAAAACTTTAAATAAATAAAAAACAAAATAAGTAATTAAAAAACCACAAGTCAAAAGTCAATGTTTGGCATGTATGACAACTTCTAACAAATGCTCAGTATGATAAACTATATACACAATTTATTATTCCTTGCTGATGTTTACTTTTACAAGTGTGGTATATAAAAGAATGCAATGTTCTGTAGGTGGCAAACACTACCTCGCGATGTCCGTATCGGGGAGCAGAATGTATCAAGATGTGCGGAGAGTGGAAAATAACTTGTGGAGTCTTCCACCAGGCATATTGGTAATGACCGGGACAAATGGCATCATGGTAAGTAGGATGGTTTGCTGATTTTATATTGATCTGTTCGTCAACATTTTGAATGCAACACTTTTTCTCGGAACGAATGGCTCAATTGTACGCGAGATGTTAAAATAATCAAAATTTTTAATTTAAGCAATTTAGGTTGTGCTGTGCAAAACATTGCACAAAGATTTTGCTATGGAAGTGATGGCATTTAAACTTTTTAAATATTAGGGCAGTAGCAGTGAACCAATTCATTGTATAGAGGCCTGGCGAATTTGCCGTTATTATAAAATATGAATACGATAAACAGACGAACGGAACCCTTGGAATACTTAGCATGTTTCATTTAAACTGTACAGATGAAAAATCTTTTGAACTTGCTGCCGTGTAGCCATAGATTTAAGAAAAAACGCGACATTTTGCAGACTGTAACCTAATTAACGAGCGACGAAAGAACTATATTCTTATATATAAATGCTATTATTCAAATGATAAAGATGGAATGCGACAACCTTGAATCCTGCAATTACAGCCGCATCGTAACAACGAACAAAGCCCTGAACTAGCGGTTGAAATTGCCATCCATACATTCTTCCTACAAGTGACAATCATATCATATAGCCGGCAAGTCTGTTGTAAAGTGCAATGCACATTCAGAGATTCACAAATATCCGGTTATTACATATTGCGGTACAGCAATCTAAGGTAGTTTATAGGGTACAGCAATCTAAGGTAGTTTATAGATGTGTTGCAGGGCTTGGAAACCGGGTTTAATAATGTAGAGAAGGTGTCTTAATACATTCTGTCCTTGATACAATGTGTGGTTTCTTTTCACAAATTGGCACAGTCGGCATATTTGGAATATTTGAAACAGCTCATGAACATATTGCCTTTCGTTTGAAGCCACGACGAAAGTGTTTCACATAGGAGTTTACTGTAATTCTGAGCCTCTGGTGTATAGGTAATGTGTTGAAATGTGTTGAGGCGAGTAGCGACTTTTCTTTTTTTTTTTTTTTTGTCGCATACTGCATGATATTGGAAACCGTGTTCTAAGTACCGATGCTGCCAACAAGAATTATGTCGTAATTTTCTTGGCTTTTAGGATTGTGTTGATTCTTGGACAACGTTTCGGCAGATCTTGCAGCTGCCATTCTCAGGTCGATGCAGGATCAGTCTGGGGCCTACTGGTGCAAGGTGGTCCCCTACTATAGCTGTCTCTGCTGTGCTGCTCTCTGATTGGCTAGCTGTTTGACCAATCACCTGCAGGCTTTCTCCTGATTGGCTAGTGTTGGCAGCCAATCCTGGCGAGTTTACCCACTGCTCGCTTTGATTTCTTGGTGTTTTAGATTTTTCCATGAAAAGAGGTGCCCATATGTTATTTTATTTGTAGACATAATCTCTGTTAATATTGTTCGGGTGTTTTAATATTTTTATGGCCTCTCTGATGGTCCTTAGCCTATAATTCCCTATGTTGGCTATTGTGCACAAGACGCTGCTCAATTCCAAAAGCCAGGAAAATTACGACAATGGCCGCGAAAGCCTGCAATCTTTGTTGAAGAATTATGTCGCTCACAATAATACTATCACAATGAATGTTGTACAGTCAACTATTAATGACTTTGAAAAACTGTTACCTGATATGTCAGAAAATTTAACTCGCGATTTGAAAAAAAAGTGTCGAACACGATTCTGATGTTTTGAAAGAAATTGACAGAGATCGGGAAAATATAATTGCTTTGTCTAGAGCGATTGAAAACAGATTGGCGCATATACTGAGTGTATTACAAATAACGAGAGTATCATATGCGAAATGACAATTCTCTTGACAAAAAATTCAAATGTTGGACGAACATATAACACCGCGACTTGCAGAAATTTCGAATGTCAAAGGTGACATGATGAAATGGGAGCGTATTTATTGAGGAATATAAATGCGAAACTCAGCGTTTTAAATACAAAAGTTGAGTATACGCAATCTAAAATACTTAGTATTGAGCAGAAGTTCGGAATATTGGACGCTGGTGTCGTGTCCGTGTGAACATAATACGAACATAGACTAATAACAATATGTACAGCATGCGTTCATTGTCTACATAAGTGAAAAAATAAGTGACGTGGATTCTCATTATCATGTCGGCTCTCGCGGAACAGCTGCGCGATACTATACTAGCGGTCAAAAGTAAATATTTGCAAGCTAAAAAAGCCCGGCTCGGACAAGATTTTATATATGAAGAAACTTTTAAACCGGCTACGTCGCGACTCGATACCTTGAAACCAACTGCGCTGGATATCGAACCCAAGACCGTGAAGCAAGAAAACGAACCTGTTGAACTCTGCGGCACCGCGGTAAAATATCTCACATTGAAAGGACGCGATGCAGGGCGCAACACTACCTATGGTGTAACCAGACGCAGAAAGAAATTATATTTAGGTAGTCAGGAAGAAGAATTCCTACCTGGAGACCGACAAAGTAGGAGCGGAAACAGTGAATGTTTCCCCGGGCTTGTATGAATTACTTTTCAAAAAATACCCTAATGCTTATTCGAATGATGACTTAGAATTATATAAATATCTGGTACAAATTACTAACGCGCAGTACGTGGACAATGACGTTAAGCAAGAGCGATGAGGATGCTAATTACGTATACAATACTATAATAATACTAATGAGTTAATAGCTCGTCTGTGTTAACTAATTGCGTCTCAAGAAGACGGTAACAATAGTCATCAGACGGAAATTATATCGATACTGGAGGAGCTGACAGAGGATGGTTACTTGTGATACTTGTGTTACTTATGAAACATAAGTAAAAAAAAAATGAATATTGCGACTGTTGTGGACGAATTGCACGCTCCGCGTCGCATTAATTTCCCCAGACGGAAAATAATTACATTCGGTCTGAATGATTTGTTTCAAATTGACTTGGCGGATTTTAGCGCATTTTCCAACGTTAATAAAGGTTACAAGTTTATTCTCGTGGTTATAGATGCGTATTCAAAGTATATGTATACAATTCCATAAAAAAAAACACTAAGACAGTTTCAAATGCGTTGAATAAAGTGTTGCAGAAACAAGTGGTTAATAATATTGGAAGTGACCGAGGAGGTGAATTAATAAATTCACTCTTTAAGGCATTAATGAACAAACATGGTATTAATCATTCTTTTTCTAACAATGAAAAGGAATGCGCGATTGTAGAACGCGTGATCAAAACGCTTAAGGGGCTGTTGTACAAGGAATTCACCGCCAGAGGTTCCCACATATGGATAAATATTTTACCTCAAATAACAGTTTTACAACTCAAAATTTCATCGTACAATAGGAATGGCTCCAAAAGACGTGAATAATAATTAGCTTCTTAATACTGTATATAGAACTCTTAAAACAGCTGATCCTAGTCGCCTAAAGTTCAAAATTGGCAATAGTGTGCGTATATCGAATTTAAGATGTTTTTGATAAGGGCTTTAATGTACAATGGAGCTATGAAATATGCCATGTTATTGGTGTTAAAAAAACTAACCCTAGAACTTATATTTTGGAAGATTCTAGCTGGTCGCCTATCCAGGGCTAGTTCTATACATTCGAATTACAACGCGCAAAGTTTCCAGACACCTACCTAGTGGAGAAAATTGTGCGAACTGCAGGAGACAAGGTTTCCAACTCATCAGAATACATGGGTTTCAAGAAATGATATTCTGCCTATGAAGAAATAAACTGATTGTATGCGGGTCTAATCAATACTGTGACGATTCCTCTCCTTCCACCTGGGAAAATTGGCGAGCGTTCTGGGTCCCTCGTTCACTGCGAGGCGCTCTCATGGGAACTTTGTAGCACGCGCGTCGTGCCCCCTCCCCCCGAAACCCACTCCATCACTACTAGGGTCGTCTGAATGGAAGTTTTTACGAGGAGCCACTTTATTCTCTGTTCGGACACTCTCTTCCCGTAGATCACACTTCATAGGGGTCTCGTGAAGATGATATCTCTTAGCACATATAATGGTTTGCTTCCCACACACACACTGCAAGTGTTGGGATAGCTTGCTTCTCACGTTGAAAGAGTGATGGAGCCGCACACTGGGACAGTTTTATTAGCGCGTTCCTTAATTACAACCACACTCTGTTTTGGTGGGAGTCGCGTATCTGTGTTGCTTACAGCAGGACTGTCCTTTGGTTTCTCATTTACCCTAAATTTCCCGCATCGCTGAGCGTGTGAATATATATTTTTTTGAGGTTTGTGTATATATATATACGAAATTTTGCGTCTAGAAACTCACAGTCTATAACATGGATAAGTTAAATTAAGATGAGATGTTGATGGCAGCGCTGGATGCTGCAGAAGCTCAACATGAACTCCAACAGGATGTGGAACCAGAACAGATAGAGCAGCATATTCAGAGGACGTGGCGGATGCTGTTAAATCCCACACATCTGGAGCAACAGGAGCAACACGAACAACAGGTGTCAACGCCTGTTGCATGGAATGAGTTTACTACGGCACCACCACCACCACACAATCCTCCAGCGCGAGGAGAGACGGCGTCGGAGAAGTTTGAGACGGTGTTTGGTGCAGTTGCTTCATTCCACTGCCAACTAGTTGGAGGTGCTTGAAAGTGACGAATTTTCATGTGTGCTTTTTTTTTTTAATTATAGTGTTCAAACGTCATTCTTTTATTGGTGAGTACCTATGCACTACAAGTGATATTTTGGTGTGTTGTTAAATTGGATTTAATACAGTTTAATAAAATAATAAAATGTGTTTGAAATATGGTTGTTAAATTGCATTTTTTAAAATACTGTTTAATAAATATATTTTTCTCTGAATGTGTGAACACAATAAATATTTCACCTCTTAGTTGTTGCGAAGGCAACCAGCAATACCAAGTATAATTTCTACTAAGTTTAGTTTGACAAGGAAATCCATCAATTAAAGTGATTGTATATTATTTATTTATTACACAATATAATTCAATAATCAACCTTTGAAGAGAAACTGTTTTTGCTGCTGCTGAGCCGATCGATATAAATTTACATAACCACATATCTCATAAAAATAATAGCATACGTTTACACATGAGTTGAAACACAGTAATAACCCCTCTCTCTTAACATAGTATTTTAGAACACGAGTCTGTCAATACAAAACTCGTGCAATGCGTGTGCTTTGCATTCAGTACAGAGATACCTTTTGAAACACTTGTGAAGCTTAAGTTGATACATGTCTATAAGTTTGCGAAAACTAATATATGGAAATTGTTCTTTCACGACTACAATTTTAAAAACAGGTTCACATATACTTCGCAAAATCTTTGATTGTCTATCAAATAATACATTGTCTATAACTTGACCGAGAGATTCGTAACAAACAGTACCAGCACTCCACTTAATGTCGTGAATTTCGTATGTTTGCATTCTGATTTTTTTTTTTTTTTTTTTTTTTTTTTGGTATCTGAGTCTAACACTGTCCAGTCCCAGGGAGGTAGGAAGGAGAAAATACATGTTCAGTAATCTGTATCAACATTACCTATGCCAATTTCTTTAATAATAAAAGGATTGGGATGGTTATCGAATCCTTGAATGCAAGCAAACATTTTCTCGGCACAAAATGACACAGCTTACAGATACAAAAAACATTTTTTTTCTCATCACAGGACTTCTTGTACTCACAGAGATAGTATGCAGATACTTGATCACAGGGCGTCTTGTATACAAGCTCGTTGGGTAGTGATGTTGTATGACTATAGCTGGTGCAGGACTCGAACCACTGGTACGTAGTCTAGTGTTCGTATCTTCTTAGCTCGAAGCTGACCTTGTCGCCTACTCGGGTAGGTCACACGTCTGTGAACTCGTCTTCTATGCTCAAATCGTCCACTGATGTTGGAAGATTGGTGTTCGATTGGTGATCGGACAGAGTGAAATCCCGCAACCCTCAATATTATTTTTAAAGTTGTTAAAATTCCAATAACCCAACTATTGAATCTCTCCGATGCAGGTCTGAAATTAGGTGTCGCCAATATGCGGTTGATACATTACCCAACGATGGCCGATTTCTATATATTCGTACTTATCAGTTTTATCCGGCATAAATTTAACTAGATTGAAATTTGAAAGTTCTATATTCATAACAGCAGGAGTGTTGTCTCGCCGGAGACGCAAACTGACGAGAGATGTCACTTACTTGTCACTAGTATGGTGTGATGATATCTTGAGCGGAGAGAGAGAGGAGGGGGAAAAGCCACTCTACTTCTTACTTGCTACTGCTGTTGCTTCGCTAAGTCCAATGGGAGGTTGACGAGGTGGTAAAGTACAACCTCCTCTCTTGTAGTTGGTAGTGGCGTCGTAGGTGTCATGGCGGCAACAGCGCAAGGACTCCCGCAGCAATCAATATACTCTTGGAAATGTTCGTACATGCCCGGATTATGGGCTAGTAGCCAGTGTCCGTTTTCGTCGCAAGTTTCGGTGTATGACGTCGCCCCGATGTTCTAGTCTATTTCAGGCAAAATACACATAAATGAGGCGTATCACCGGGTGACGCATGCGTACGTATCTGCTGGATTAAACGGCAGCGACATAGTGGAAACTAAGGGGGGAGATATTGAGTGGTAACAATGGAGGAGAAGTAGGGTTTTATACTAGTAAAGCCTGTCTCCCTTCTTCATTCGAGACTCGAGTAGTGACGATGGAAAGAGATGGTGTTGCTGCTAGAGGTACGTGTTGGATGGGGTTGTGTGTTGCTTCAAGATGTTTTGAAGACGTCTTGCAGTCTTCTTAAGGAGTTAGGGTAGATGTGTCAAGGAGATGCTATGCATCTTGAGATATGTCTTACAGACATTAGGAGTGTGGGAGTTGTAGATGTCTCACGGAGATGCTATGCATCTTGAGTACGTCTTACAGAAATTAGGACTGTGGGAGTTGGGACAAGTATTTGATAAGCTTTGTTCTTCTTGTAACATCTTGAAGATTTCTTCAAGATGTATCGAAGATGTTATGCATCTGGAGATATGTCTTACAGACATTAGGACTGTGGGACAAGTATGTGATAACCCTTATTTTTTCTTGAAGATTTCTTAAAGATGCCTTCAGGATGCTATGCATCTTGTAGACTCGTCCATCCCTCCCTTTCTCATAACAATCAATACCCACATGGCATTTAGACACTATTTCCTTCAAAAGGGTCGCCAACCCCTCTGTATACAGCCTCCCCTGCACCCCTCGCCTACATACACACACTTCACCCACATACAGGGCAGGGCTTAAGCTCTCAGCCAATCACAGACCAGGAAAATAAAACGTCTTGACCAACCACAACACACCCTCCTAGACAATGTTTTGGCCATTCAGAGCTCTAGCACCACCCGGGGGAGGGGGGCTCAATGTTAATCAAATGCACCTTGTGCCGGACAAGAGTGTATAAAGTTGCTAACTGTGTCACATTTTGGCTCAGTGTGTAACTGCCGTGCAACGACCAAATGTGATGCATTAGTGAAGAGGGTAATGTACGAGAACTCTTTACAGACATAAGCTATTCTGTATGGACGAGAAAGCGAACAGATTGCAATAGAAAAACAGCAGGCTTGTTTACTCAAAGTGACCATTAAAACTTTTCTTGATTAATGTAGGTTGTCGCCAACCGATGGAGGTTCAAGTCGCATGTAATCCAATGGAAATACATTTATATTTTTGCTCACTTGCATTAATCTTAAGTATTTTCTTCTCATGTACAAGGCATTTTTGTCAACTGCGTTGTGTTTTTTCACATTAGATTATTTTCCAGAAAAATCTTAAACGATAGTTTGCTAGGTGACTGACTAGGCCTAATATGAAATCGGAATGTTGTTATTGCTATACCAAGTGCTAGACATGACCTGGAAACATTGTGTGATGTGCGTTGTATTGTGATAGTCTTTTCGTGCTTCCATAGATTTGTGTATGTTATACTCTACTATTGTTATATTTAGTTAAATGTATCGTTTAATATGACTTAAAATTGGTATTTTGTTTGAATATAAAAAAATGTATCTGTGGATGTTTGTTAAAATCTGCAGCAAATACAATTATTGTTTTAAATGTATACATGAACATAAATTTATTTTCCCCCCTTAGTAAACAACTTGTAGCAGACGTCATAAAATACATAAATATATATTTTCGGCACACATTATTTCATTAAAACCAGCCTTGTAGTGAAAACATATTAGTAAATGTACACTATTAAAAGTATGTTTTATTTTATTTCATCTTTCATTTTCTTGGCGAAGTTAAGTCTAAAGTGCCTTCTCAATGCTAAAATATAGAATGGGCCGAAAATATGTTTGGTTGAATATTGTGGAAATAAAAATTTTTGTACAACTTAAGTTCTATAATTATTTGAATCTACGCATGTTTATACTACAAAATTGCTATCTTCCTTGGTATGAATTCAACACACAAGTCGCACAAGTTGCAAGGTATAGGGAAGTATGTTGATTATACAGCACCAAAGATAAAAGCATACACACTGTTGCATACATCAGCTATAGATGTAAAAATAACTTCATTTATTACCGCAATGAGAAATGTGGTGTGACTGCTTTATTTAAATGCAAATTTTTGTTTAGTTACACAATAAATATATTATACAATTATGATAAAATAAACAACCTATAACTCCTACCTGTAAACAAGCACGCAAAATTATGTAAGCAATCTACTTGTAGTACCTTATAGTACATGGCCTTATAGGTTTTTACAGTACAAACTCATAAGTGCAGTGATACAAGTTTTGTTAACTTAGGATGGCTAAAATTACTGCTCTCAACCAGATACAACAAAACATATTCACAGCACTCACAAAAGCTTAAATATGAAATAATAATTGCAGAAACTGTAGTTAATTTAAAGTTCTACTAAGAAAAATAAATCTGTAATTTAATATTGCACGGCTGTTACATTTAAATTTGCTCAGTCGGTATAGTTTAAGTCTCTAAACTTATCTCAGACCTGGTTAGGCTTAGGTTCTCCTCAATTAATAGCAAAAAAAAAAAACTGTAGAAAATTAATATATCACTTTGAAACGTTAATGAATAATTTTGGAGTCTAAAGCAATACAATTTAAGACGTTTACAGTGAGGACAGTTCATAGGACTTATAGTAATGCTCGTAAGCGTCTGTCTTACGCGTCATCCCTCGTCGTCTTCCAGTTCACTCCAAACTAAATTGAAATTAACATAAAATTGGCTCTTCTGAACCTGGCAAACTTATAGCACGACTTCTTGGACCTAGGATCCGTTCCAAAAGATCCCTAAAATTTACGATAACGGCAGGATCGGCGTTTCAGCAGAGAAGCCTGCCACATGACAACTTGCCCTAGGAGCTTTCCAAGAAGAAGTGACGCTAACTTAAAACTCGTTTGCGGAAATTGCAAAAGAGAAAATATCACAATTTCTCTTACTAAGAGAAATGAAAAAAAAATATTGTAGTTATTGATCACAGCAATCAAGGTTTTCTTTAACTTCCGTGCGTCGTAGCACACTGATAAATATATAAGCACAAAACAATATTACAAGAATTTTTTAAAATAAAATTATTAAAATTTGACTATTCTTGTACTGAAAATTATGACTTTAAATATATAAAATATGACTTTAAATTACATTTAGCATCAATCATAAGAGAAATTAATAAAGTGTATCAAATAGATAAATTACATAAATTATGAATATTTGATTTAGGAAACAATTTAAAAAAGTAGGTGGAATACTGTAGACATACTACAGATAGCCCCACTTGCTATGGACTGGGTAGATAAACTTATAAATACCTGGGAGATAGCACCTGTGTACACCTACATTTACAAGCATAAACAGAAGAAAACATGATACACCTGAAAAATTATAGTCGACAGACACAGTGATTACAATCAAGAAAACAAACAATAAACAATAACCACCAAACAATTAAAATATGATACGTTCAAATACTATTACAGCATTAACTGTTGGGAAAGTTCGTCTTCCTCGAACATATGCTGAAAAATAAAACATGTATTAGTTTACAAGGATAGCTTTCTCCCATAAAGTTCTCATCCTCGTGTGGTTTCAAATTGCGCGTCAGTTTACGCAGTTGGTGACACTGGAGGCGCGCAACAGGTGTCTCCTTTCCGACTGTTGAAGTTGTCAGCACTGCCAAGCAGCGCTCACGTCGATCTTCATTTGTCGCAGTGTGTTTCTTCCCGGCATTCACTTCACTGAGCCGGTAAACAATGTAGGCTATACTGTGCGGAGCGGAAAATGTCTCGTCGCGACACAGGTAATCCTCGACATGACACTGGATACTGTTACACTAGTAGTTCTAAATTTATAAGATTGCCTTCCTTTTTAACAGCTTGACTAGTAGTGTACTTGAGTTCTGTTTTAAAACGAAACACTTAACTGCAATGTTAGCTGTTAACTGACATCAACATGGCGTTCTCGGTAACGTTTATTTTCAAAACAATATGAGTCTGATCAAAAATTATACTGTTTTACATAACATTAACACTGTATTTACCATTCACATTTAAAATAACGTTGATACTCGTAGGCTTCGTCACTCGTCGTAGCCTCATCCAGGAAACGCCTGCTGGTCTTCTCAGCTTTAGTGAGACTAAAACATGCTTTGCATTGTTTACTACCTAAACTCACTCCACAAGGTTGCATAAGGAAGACATTAACAGCGCTAATTGATATTGACGAGTGGTGAGAAAATATTCTCATTTCCCTGAACATCAATAAAGGAAGTGTAGCACACAACCCTTGAACATACCTAAAAATTTACCAAGTAATTAACAAATCATTTAATCAAACCATCATATGCAAGAATTGTTGAATATAGTTGTTTCAACAATGTCATAAATAATTGAACAACAATTAGTCAAGATTCAATAATTCAGTAATTCATAGTTTAGAAGCATAAGAAAAATATAAACAAATTAATTGAAAAGTTTCCTCATTAAATTACACAAACATATCTACACAATAAGAAGAAAATATAGCTCATCTCAAGGAAATGTTTCAAGGAGATGAAGAGGATTACAGAAGAACATGAGGATTACAGAAGAACATCACTCTGCAAAATTCCCAATAAATAAAAATCAAATTTCAAATCAACAAATGGATAATGCTGAACTGTAAGTAGAACATATTTTAGCACACCAACAATTATACACCATGTACTTTCTCTTGTATTTCTCAACATCTTGACAATATTTAATCATTCAAAACAACACATCTCTTATAGGTAAGGTAAGTCAGCTTGTTGTGTGTAGATCCTCAAAACATCTGGTTAGTCGATAAGTCAGTAGATGAGCAACAAAATGTATTAGCAGTTAGCTTCAAATACTAAGTGGCCATGTTCATAATTACGTTGAGTTGTCATCGGAGGTAGCATGTATACGGCGTAAAATTATAACAGCAGCTCTGTGGTGGTATATGTTCTTCACTCAACAGGCGACTAATAAATAATCCATCAATAAGCGAATGCTTCACATAAGCATCAGCTTAGGCCGTCCACAAAATAAAATTCCTCCAATACATTAAAAACCCCTCGTAATTTCATAGTAAAATCGTAAACGACATATTGGTGAACTCAGAAAATTCGCTGTTAGCTTCAGCTTAAAAAAAAATCTTCACTTAGTATCGTGACCAAAATCATAAGTGTTGACTGACCTACTACTTAAGGTCTTAACCAAACTAACTTAACTTGAGGTAGAGGTATTGTTAGATTGACACATAAGGATGCTGCTGGGTGATATTTTATCTACCTGCAGGTGTTCCATCAGTAGTAACCAATTCATAACAGTTGTTTTGCACGATGATTTGAATGAAATAGGGGCCTTCGAAAACTAAAAATAGCTTTTTGGTGACATTATCAAGTAGAGAACTCGTAGGATTGGTGCATCGAAGTACCATGTCTCCCACAGAAAATTTATTCTTCTTACTTAGTTTCTGTGCCTTGCGTGAGTCCCAGCACAGTGGTTAGAAAGAATTTCGTAGGGGTGCATTTCTAGCAAAATATCCGTGGCTGCTAGATGCTTTAGGTGACAAAAATACATTAGATTGTGTACTTGTATTTGTAGGTAGAACATATTGACTGGACTCAGTGAAGTGGACTGGGTTACCCACTGTTTACTTGAGTTCTGCTCAGGTACAGGGTTAGTTGTCAGCTGGTTCAGTTGTGCTGCAGGCTCCCAACGAAAATTTCCACTGCGTGTAGGTGTTGTGGGTGAAGGTGCCTTATGTTCCTGAGGTTCTTGCGTTGACATAAGGTATAGTGTACCAGACTCGTCTAGGTAGGCATTAGGCTCGAGGTCTTGGTTGTGTTGACCATTGTTACGCCTCCTGTTAGTGTTTCCCTGATTATTGCATCTGCCATTTCTGTAATCAGGTTGGTACCTGTGTCTTCCCCAGTTCTGATAATTTTTTCCTCCACGACTCCTGTTATTAAACTGAGCCCTCACATTGTAATTACCTTGTTGCAACAATGTGTTCACCTTGGGTGCTCTATAATTATTCTGATTGTTAGGGTTAGGCTGTTTATGTTGGTAGTTCGGTTGTCTTTGAAAGTTTTTGCCAGCCCTATTGTGTTGTGGTTGTGTATCTTGTCTGCTGGGCTGTTGTTGATACAACGGTTGTGGTGAATTAATACTAGCACATATTTCGTTTTCTGGACGATGATAACTGTTCTATTGCCTCTCAGACTGGTCTACTTAAAGCAGTTATTAGCGAAAGTCACTCAAGTTGGTAAATGGCCTGTCAGCCCACCGGTCTGGGTATCTTTGCGGTAGCTGTGAGATCAATATCTCCGCAAATTCTTCGTCGCTCATAGGTACGGATAGGTGCCTAGTTCTCTCGAAAACTTCGCTAAAGTGCTGCCCAAGGGACTTAGTTTTCCTCGGGTCAAATCGCTCCTGATGTAAGCATGCCCTGATAATTCCCTGGATTTTGGCATTCCAGTAGTGTTTAAGGAACTCAGATCTAAAATAATCTAAGGTGTGAAAATTTTCTTTGTTTAGTTCCCAATAGTAGTGTGCTGTATTGTTTAAGCTGTTTCCTAGGCAACGCAGTTTGTCCTCAACGCCTAGCGAAAAATAGGAAAAGTATTCCTCCATCTGTTTTAAGTATATGACTGGGTTCTCATACGAAAATCCGGAGAATGTTGGTAGGTTCACCGCCCACTGTTTACTCGGATGGTAAAACATGTTAGCTGGCACGTACATTGTATTTGGGTTAGCTGAAACATCCGGAGTTTTCTTTACATTGGTAGCACTGGAGTTAGTCTGTCGTTGCACTGAGCTGTTGACTTCGCTCGTAGCTGTGATTGGCTGCTGGTGTGCGCGCAGGTACTCATGGGTAGTAGTACCTGACATGGCGGCGCTCTGTGTTTTCTCAACGGTCGCTAATCTTAGTTTCAATTCGGCTAGTCTGTTATCAGGCACGTTGCAAGTTGCGTTAGGCGTACATGTTTCAACACGCGACGTGTGTTCCTCCAGGCTTGTGTTAGTATTTGTCACGCTTATTTGCAATTGCTCCAACTGCAGTGTTAATGTGGAGCTGCTGTTTTCAACGGAAAATAAGCGGCTCCCTAAAGGCCCTGGCACAATTGGCGTTGGCGTTGGTGGTTGGTGTTGGTGGTTTGTGTTGGTGGTTGGTGTGCATCGTCTCCCAAGGCACAATAGCCTCGGATGGCACGATTTCTCGATCGTTTGGGAACGAGCCACCAGGTGGCAGTAAATCTGTAAAATGGCGTTTTGTTTACATACGTGAATGTTTACATTTGGAATTTGTGTGGTGTTTACATTTGGTGAGTGAATTCAACTACTCAGGTAAGCTACGTTAGAAAGAAACTGCAATGTAATATTTTTATTGTGCAAACACTGTACAATAATGCAATTGACTGTTTATAATATTACAGAAATGGATGTTGACGAAGAATTCGAGAGCGATTTAATAGCTACAACGGCTGTACTGCTGATCGTTGCTGCGATATTTCGCAACAGGAGACGGATGCGAATGTGGTGGGTTCACCCCATCAACAAGGAAAGGGACACGCATGGAGAACATTCTGTGCTGTTTCAACAGTGTTTGACAGACTGCCATGACCAGTTGTTTAGATACACTAGGTTAGAATCATTCCAGTTTCGTCAACTGTTGGACATCATGAAACCTCACCTAACCAAGAGAAGCAGGAGGAGGCCGTTAGACCCCGAGTTGCGGCTCGCAATGACACTTAAGTAAGTAGTTTACTCAGATATGTTCAGAAAAGATGTGTTTCTGTTGTTGACTGATAACTTTATACAGTATCAAGAACCCCATCCTCCATTTTTTTTTAGTTGCAAGAAAATAATAAAACGTACTTGAAAAAAATATTTGGTCACTGAAAGTGCTTAAAAAATTTGTAAGAAGCATACTGTTAGTTGGGATAACATTGACCCTTTAAGGATACCCTAGGCCTAAGAAAAATATGTTTAATTAAACCATGTCACAGCTCATCTTAATGTTTACTGAATAAATGTGTCTTATTTCTGTATAGGTACCTCGCCCATGGTGATTCTATACAGTCGATTGCATGGAGTTTCAAAGTGGGCCGAACAACTGCTAGGAAAGTTGTTTTGGAGACCTGTGAAGCTCTGTGGAAAGTACTCTCCCCAAAGTATGTGACTGTCCCATCAACAACAGATGAATGGGCTGAAGTGGTGGCAGGGTTTTGGAATGAATGGCAGTTTCCCAATTGTGTGGGTGCAATTGACGGAAAGCATATTGCTATTCAGGCTCCTCCAAACTGTGGTTCTGAATACTATTGCTACAAAGGCTTCAACAGTATTGTGTTAATGGCATCATGTGACGCCTTCTACAAATTCCAATGGGTGGATGTTGGTTGCATTGGTATGTATATAGTCTACTCATATTGGCTTAGTTCATGTAGCTAAGGATAACATGTGTTAAAGAGTGGAGAGATATGGAAAATATGTAAAGTAATATGCACTATTTGCAGGTCTATATGGTGTTAACACTTTTGTATGGGTATTTAATATGTGCAATCAATCAAACATAAGATATAATGACCCGAAATGCGACCAGGTCTCTGAAAAAGATAGCCAACTTTTCTGGTCTATAATTGTGTAATTCGTGAAAGTATTGATAGGATTTGTTTTCTTGCAATAACACAAGTAACTCTTCTGAAATGACTGATTGGAGAGTTTCATGAGGTGGTTGAATTTGCGAACATTAAAATCACTGATGTGCCAAAATTCGACAAATGTGTATCTATATTGTAAAACGAAATTAGGTAAATAGTGGTATACTAAAAACACACCCATTAAACACAATATCTTACCATAAATTACAAAATAAAACTATATTATAATATTTAAGCAATGATATCGACAGTAAAAAAAATATAGGACTTACAATTTTTTTAAATATATCTAAGTTTGTTTTTAAGTGTGTAGACTATTTCCTGGACCATTTTATACCTTCTAATTATTTTATACGAATTGAACCCCATTCAACCTGGTCAAAAATCTGAACAGGCACTTTTTTTGGTTAAAATTAGAAACAGCTTTAGTCTGTAATAAACTATTTGGGTGAAATGAATTGAAGTTTAACGCTGAATTATAAATTATCTTTTGTTGGTACAGTAGAACCCCGATTATCAGTGATAATGACGAATGGTACGATGAGTCAGATAATTGAAAATTGTGGTTATGCGTGTCATGATTACCTCAATAGTCAGCCAGCAGACAGCCGTCTGTGGACGTCTGCTAATATGTGGTTGCTTTTTTTTTACTCTGCAGATTGGGATGTAGTATAAACTGCAAATCGATCAGCTATACATATTTATTTATTCACATTATGCACACTTGACAATAGTGTGTGGCGTCCATTAACTCTTTATTTTTTAACTTTTAAACACTTATGAAAAGCATCCCAAATATTATTAAATTTCCTACTTATTCTATTCCAGAATTATTAGATTCTTGAGTTACACAGATTAAACAGCATTTTACAACTGCGGCTAATCCGAAATTCAGATGAGTCAGGATGATCGTGGTTCTACTGTAACGATACCCAACTTCAACTCCGAAGCACCACTTACCGTACAGTGGAACCTCGTTGACGAGTATGGTTTGTAATGCCTTCACTATAACAAAAAAAAATTTACTGCAACATCCCTATGTAATGCATATGAAAGTATAAAAACAATCTTAGCTGTCATTAACAGCTTTTGTGAAATGAGGTTTCACTGTATTGTACCTGGAAGGCACAGTAATTTGAATTAAAGAGTTAATGGATTATGTAACGTACTATTGCATGGATGATAATACTTGTCTCACACTTCTTACACGATCAAAGGTCATGGTAAACTAAAATAGTGAAATGGAATACTTTTCATGAAGAGAGCAAAAATAAAAATAAGTAAAAAATTAAATCACTTATGTGGTGTGTATAATCAATTTATGAGTTGATTTTAGTTTGGTGAAATTTAATCAACAACTCCTCCCACGATACTTATGCTCTAAGTTAACTGACATAAACGTAGTAGGGAATTATTTGGAAAATATGAAAAATATAAATGTTTATTCGGAACAAGAGTAGTATGCTTTCATAATTTACGACATTAATGCGGTATTGAACCACCAGTCTATTTTAAAGACATTTGTAATTCAAACAACTAGTTATATTAAATGAAACATTAAAGTTAGAATGTAACAAACATGTGTCAACAAAGTGAGGCTGAGTTTACATATTTGGGCAAATCTTAACATATATGGCTATTAAAAAGAAACTTCACAATATAGGCCTACATTTTAGCTATAATGTAGTTAGCTATAAGAATATTGTCCTGTGTTATTGCAGATGGGGCCGAAAAAACGGAAACTGTGGTCGGAAGGAAATATGAAGAGTGCAATAATGGCAGTCAGGAGAAAGGAAATGGGACTACAGCGAGCATCTAATGTTTTCGACGTTCCTAAGTCAACGTTGCGGGACAAGGTTAATTCTGAAGAAGAAAATGTGGAAAAATTAGCATCTACACAGCTTGGCAGAAAACCTATTCTCACAAAGGCATTGGAGGATGCTCTCGTAGAATATTGTTTGGATATGGAGAAGAGATTTTATGGCCTGACAACTAAGGATGTAAAGAGAATGGCTTTTCAGTTATCGGAAAGAAATGGGATTCCGCAT
>PNEQ01054534.1:0-35563 GCA_003012365.1 Medauroidea extradentata
ATATATATATATATATATATATATATATATATATATATATATATATATATATACAACTTGTAAGTTTTCTGTACTATTTACATAGATTGACGCAATATTTACTCACAAGAATATTACATCAGCCACTTCGCGTCGTACCAAGAAGGAGACTGACGCGCACATCGTAGCTACTAAACGAAATAGCTTTCTTTCTTGTTTTCCCGCTAGATGGCAGTTGCGTACAAGGGCACGCCACTACTACCCACTCATCACTGCCAGTTTTTTTACATATGGCCAAATTTAAGGAGTTTTAAAAAATTTTTGTTTTTATATAGGGTACCTTGTAGTCTACATTATCGTTATTCAGTGTGAATTATTATCCGTTCGTTAAGTCAGATGGTGCTAACGTCGTACTTAAAACAGTGACATGCACATTTCGACTTTGGTAAGCCTAAATGCAAAAACTATGATTGATAAAATTATTGTTTTAAAGCTTAATTTTGCTGCAATTTATGTATGTAAAAATGTATATCTGGTACAAATACAAAAATAAAAACGTAATAACGAAAATTGCTGTCTACCATGCCCTTAACCAAACAAAACCGACCTCTGAATAGAGCAAAGCATATTTTCATATTCTAAACCAAACTAAACTAAAGTAACATAATTTAAACTAACCTTAACAAAATGCCAGTAGAGAATGGGAAAATAGCGTAACGGGCGTAACGGACGCACAGACGTAAATGAATAGCTAATACAAAGACACTGCGACAATATGTTTCAATGCCTGAAGTGCACATCTGCAGCTCTTCTTCATTGTTATGGGCCGGCAGTTTCGCAAAAGAGTTTTGCACCACTTTCTTTCAGTGCTCTATGTGAATATATGCATTATACTTGGCAACGTGTATTTGTGTAATGTCGTCGCTATTTGACTGTGCCAGTCAGAGCGAGGTTACTGCGGCATCACACGTCTGATGAAGGCACGTGTTTGCCGATGATTTTAATGTTTTTAATATTTTTTTATATTTGTGCGAGGTATGGTTCGTTTTGTAGACATATATAGTAACTGTTTTACTGCAATTAAATATGTTGCTCTCATAGATTTTTATAATGGCGTGAAGAAGTCGAAATTTCTATAAAATGGTTCTGCTGAAAAGAAAAACCAGCTGACTTAGAGAAATGAAATAATTTACACTGAAGTACAGTGTTTCTGGCTATGGCAATATTTGCAGAAAAACCGCATTGAATATAGATTTGTATTTTAAAAACAATTAAGAAGATTGGGACTTTTCTCATTTCTAATTCATTACTTTTTTTTTTTAATGAAAGAAATAAAGTTGCTGTTCTATGCATATCTTGCCTTATCTCGTGAAAGTGTTCTTCAGTCTCAACTATTTCATGTCGTTAAGACAGTTGACTTTTCTTTTTAGCAAAACCGATTCAAGCAAATCTGGAATTTGACAGGCTATTATACAAATCTATGAAAGCTAAAAAAATCCATTACAGTATAAAAACAGTCACAATGTATGTCTACAAAACAAACCATATATCGTACAGTTATAAAAAATATTAAAATTATTAAATTTTTGGTGAACTCTTCCCTTAACGGGTAGAATCATAATGACACTGACAGTTAGTTGAAACGTCCGATCATTGGTCACGAAGTAGTGTTGTAGGTGACCACGTGAGGCATTGAAACAATTTAACTGGTGCAAAAACGTTTTTTTGCGAAAATTACCGGTTCTTATTTATTGTCAGTGATTGGATGTTTTTAACCCTCAGCGTCTCGGTGTTGCACCCGCTAATCACAGACGTGTGGTGCAGCAGTAACCTGAATCTGATAGGCACATTCAAACAGCGACGACTCTGCACTAGTACATTCTGCCTGTAAACACAAAGCAAAGCTGCAGATGTGCACGTAAGGCATTGATACAAATTGCTGCAAATGTCTTTTCACCAAAAACCTTTGGCTCAAGCAAATGTGTGATAGAAAGGAATTGTGATTTATCACGGAAAATGTTAACTGTTTGCTAGGCATTAAATTCGATTTATTTCCAACATTTTTCTGCTGTTACCTGTACGTCCTTATTTGAAAGGGCCAAAGATAATAATTCTGAAGTGCTACGATTAAACGTCTGAGATTCGTCAGTAAAGAGCAAGGTCATGCCGTAGAACAGCCGTACAATCATAGAGGCACACGAAGATACACTGATTTGGAGAACATGCTGGAAGAAAACACTAGCGATTTTCAACCATCTCTAGTGATACGTTCTTCACGCGAGACAAAACACAGAAAGAATTTATTGTTGCAGTTATCTTACTTCTGTTCAAATACGGACAATTGTTCAATTTGGTTTTACGTACTACATGGATCCTTCCTACAACAATCCGTTTTATAAAACTAACAAATATATCCTGTGGATATAAAAATGATATTTGCTCCTTTACGGAGCAATTTGTTGTAGAAGCAGTCCCGATATTATCGTCAACCTAACAGAACTGCATACCCTAAATCAACAGAAGTATAGTAACCATAACAATACGTTTCTTGTGGTGAACGCAGTTCAGTGTGGTATCGGATTTTTAATACCAAGCAGCCATATCATCGGTCAAACCAATGCGCTACAGTCGGCAAATTCGAACTTGAATGACTTTTTTCCTTAAATTGTAGGCCTACTTACATTTACACGTGTTGACTATCGCTGTCTCTTAGTTTAATATTGCTTCTATGACAGCGGTGCAATGTTTTTAGTAAGCAGTTTGTTATCCGAAAACCCCCATTCACATGTAGTTACCGATATGGAATGCGTTAATATACAACATTCGAACCAAACTGTTTTCTATAATACAATGTCGTTTAGTCGTTAGTTTTCCATTTTTTAAGTGACACAGCAAGGCCGTTACAGGGAGGGAGCTACATACAAATTTACACCATGACAAAAACTGGGAGAGAAATCCCCAGATTTCACCTGAAACGGTTTCGGGAAACCACGGGAACAGAAATCAAGATGACCGGAACCGGTATCGATCCCGCATCCTTCCTAGCGCGAGTCCAACGTTTGACCGTTGCGTCAACTCGTTCGGTTAGGAATGAAGATTTATAAAAAAAAATATCTAGTACCTGTTGTGTCCGACTTCTTGGTTTATCGGTTAGCATTCATGACTGGTGGTCGAAGAGTCCCGGGTTCGAATCCTGGCCGGGGACGTACAACTTACAGTCCTCTCCCGGGTTCATGACTGGGTGTTGTGTTGTGCCCGTATCCCCATCATGTAGAAGGCAATCGCGAACCTCAGTAGTTTCATACTCTCCTAGTTGAGCTTAAGGCGTTCTCCCTGAAGTTCCAACTTGCATCTGGGCTGAGTACTTAAAGAAGAAGACACGTGTTAACGTATAAAAATTTTATTTAACGTACGCATGCATTATTGCATAATTGGGTCATCATTCCCCTACTACATAATGTTTAATGTAGAGTATACTCCCCAAGTAAAGAGTTTTCAAAAAACGCAACATGATTAGGGATAATGGTTTATTGCGGGAAAACTTGACTGTTTGCTGGATTTCAACACACGTTCAGCTTATTAGATTATTACTGGCCTTATATTGTACTAGGGGCTGTTGCCCTATTTCACTGAGCCAGTAAGAATCCCGATATTGTAATATTTGATGTCTGTTGTTGGTCTGTAGAGAGCTAAGTTGTGTCAGGCCTACGTCACCCAAACATATATGTGGCAAGAAATTACAGCGTTTTCAATGGTTATGTTGGCCTAAAATATTTTCGCGATATACCATCATCTTTAACCACGATCCTACATATCTGTATCGTAGAATCGACGTACTAAATGTGAAGACAAAACCTTAGAATGAGTATGGAGAGGAAAATTTCACGAATTCAATTACCTTCAGGCTACAATCCATTATCCTATGCATACTCAATCCCCGTCTATTAGTTCATTGTCTGTTTTTCCACTGAGTAGCAGCTAGTTGTCAAATGATCGGAGCTTGAGTACGCATAGGATAGTTAATTCTAACACGCATGTCATTGAATTCGCGAAATTTTCCCGTCTCTAAGAATGAGTGAGCGAGGAATTTTGGTCAGCGTTTAAATCGAGGTCTGTAATGCTGCTGAGGGGTGACGTGAGGTGAGTATGGAGCAGCACCGGAATGCGAGCCAGCCGACCAGCGGCTTTGTGCGACACGATTCTCACATGCAAAAATCCGGGGTCCGACCTCGCCGTCCACCGCGGCTCCGTACACTGTAATAAAGCTCTACATATCTGTGTAGACTATAATGACTCCACTGATACCGGATTTGCAATGACACGCATGTACAATATTTTTAGCACTGTAACAACATCCCGAGGTTCCGTGCCACGACGTTAAATCACAGTAACTGATGCAATGAATGGCTGCAACAAGCTGACAGAAAGCAAATGGTAGTCATATTTTAAGGACTTTCAGGTGTAAAAATTCAAAACTACACTGTCATCTTACGGCAACATTCACACACAGAAAAAAATAAATGGACATATTGTTACTAAAAAAATTTACACTGGAGTAAAATATCATGGGCTACATGCCAAAAATTATGAAAACATAAAACGATCGTACTTTTACATTTTAAAAAATAGTATTTTAGTGATGCTATAAATTATAACACTGTGTTATAGATTTAATGCAGTAACACTATGAGGGCAGTGATCTGTTGGCAAAGTCTACGTGAAATATTAAACATGTCTCGCTTCTGTAAGTGTTAAGTTATATGTATAGAGGATGAACGTTCGCGAAAATGTTTTGTGCAACATACCCTTGAAAACGCTGTAGTTAATTACAACACATATGATAAGGTGATGTACGTCTGACACAACGTAGCTGTCTGCAAACCAATGACAGGCATCAAATATTACAACAGCGGGATTCTTATTGGATCAGTAAAATAGGGCAACAGCTCCTCATAAAAGCGATAGCCAGTAATTCTCTGGTGAATTGAACGGGCGTTGAAACCCAGAAAACAGTCAAGTCTTCCCACGATAAATCATCCTCTCTAGTTATAAGCTTTTTATAACTGACCTTTTATTCTGGATGTACGTCACCTTAAGTGAAAGTTTTTAGGTCACTGAAAATCCACAAAAACACAAAATTACTTTTATTATTGTAATGTTTCATCGATGACTAGGGCCCGGTAATTTTCGCGAAAAGAATTTTGCCCCACTTTGTTTCAGTGACTTACGTGCGTACCTGCAGCTCAACTTCATGACTATTGGCAGAGTGTTTTCGTGCAGAGTCATTATTCATTTGACTGTGCCAATCAGTACATGGATAACTGTGACACATCACCTCTGTGATTTGCGAGTTTAACCTCCAGACGTTGTATGTTACGGCATCCAATCACTGAACACAAAGCAGAGATGAAGGTGCGCGCGTAAGGAACTGAAACAAAGTGCTGCAAAAATCTTTTCGCGAAAACTACCGGGCCCTATCGATGACATAGAAACATTACTAGTTTGCTGTGGTATATTTCTGATATATCGCTTCAGGCTATCCAATGAACTCCTTTGCAAAAATATTTCACTCATCACAAATGTTTTAGTCTCATATATAATGTTAACTATTCCAAGTAGACGCACTTTTCAGTTCCTCCATGGCGTATTTCTACGGCAAGAAGTAAAGGTACTTTCAAGGATGAATCTTGGTTCTATGTTTTAAATTTTATTAATTTTATGTCACATTTTTTCCGCGTTACTAGCTACTGAATGACATGTTAGTTTCTTTTAGGTTTAATCTGATATTGACTTATTATAAGATATATAACAGTGAATGAATCAGTAAATTACACTTTATATGTGGGTTTACGATGAAGACGAACAAATATACATATTAAAATTTACAGAAAAGACAGTGGCGTAAAATGCATCAAATTCGTGCAACTCCTTTCTTAGTTACTTTTTCTACGGCTTGTTGCTAGACAGCTTCGAGTATATTTATACATCAAGAGCATCAAGTGTACCTACCCCTATTCGTCTAATAATTCCACAGGTGACTCGTGTACAGTCACATCTATTAAAACACATCCACTCTTTGTCACTGATAACTGGTGACCCCAGACGCTGAATTATGTGAAGAAGTCCATGGTGTTTGGTACGCTTATACAATTAGTTTTATGTATGATACAGTTATGACCGTTTCCTTCAGCATGGATTAACATAGCACAATCCCAAACACCACCATCAAAATTGATACAAGCACAGATTCCATTCTTCTCTGTAAGATGTCTGTCTAACTAAAGAAAGAGGATTACATGAATGCATAATTTATCCAAATTACGTGTAAATTGGAATGCAAATATCAGCAAATACCAAAATTTAATTAACAATAAAAATAAAATAGTTTTCCACATCTGCCCCGCGGTGTAAAATTGTGTTTGTAACAAGCGTTGGTGATCCGACTGAGAATATCTTTCCTAACTCCACTTTTTAGAATGTGCGCTGACTTAATAAGGATGGCCGCCTGGGTGAATACGTCATGCTTGTTCGAGGCCTAGAAGTGCAGAATCGGTAAGTGAGAGTGAATGAGAGATTTTGGTCAGCGCTTAACATCGAGGTCTTTAGCGCAGGTGAGGGGTGACATGAGGTGAATATGGAGCAGAGCCGGAATTAAAGGGCGGGGGAAACGGGGGATCCCCGAGAAAACTCGCCGACCAACAGCATCGTCCGGCACGATTCTCACATGCAGATAATCCGGAGACCGACCCCGCCGGTAATCGAACCCGGATCGCCTTGGTGGGAGGCGAGAGGTCGGACCCCTCGACCACCGCCCCCCCCCCCCCCCCCCGGAAGCGGTAAGGACGACACAACTCACGCACCACGCCTCGTCCTAGCCTCTAGGCGCAAGTCAGAGAACTGGAGTAGTCTTCTCGCCGTCAGCAAGACGTTCAGTGGTGATCCTATCATTTTATGGCGTAACGTTACAGAATGCGTATTGTACATGCCTGTACCGTAATCGGAGTGACTTTGGACACGTGGGGTCACTAGGAACACTTCTATTAACAAAAATATTTTCTACGTGCGTCAATTGTGAGTAAATATAAATTTATTTTCATGTAGACATTCATGCTTTGAAATTTATCACAAGTTAATTTCTTTACTCAATGCTACCTTATGTACGAAACACACACACACACACACATATATATATGTGTGTGTGTGTGTGCGTGTTTTTTTTCGAAATGTCCAAAGTCAACCCCGATTACGGTACCTATGCATGTTAAAATATTTTGCTCCAAGATTTTCATACCTAAAAAGTACCTCAAAAACACCCGTTTTCACCATTTTCGGTCGCTAATAAACATGATTCAATGAGAAGTGGTTAGGCTGTAATGAGCGTACACATGTGTATGTTTTGAATGTTATTCCTAACCAGACATAACACGTACGCGTTCAGCGGTTTTCAAATAATCTTGTGACAGCCGAAGACCTGCGTGCCTCTCAGCGGCCTGCGCAGACGGGGCTACCTCAACATTTGAATACGACGTCCTTTCGAGAGTTTTCTGTTCGGTCTTCCCTAATTATTACAAAAAATAATGGTCACTTGGTTTGGAATACACACAGTGGAGTACATATGCTGAGTAAAGGTATTGTTAGCACAACCTAGGTGCGTATATCAGCTAGCGTTACACGAAGCATTTGTCTTGTATAAGCGGCCTTTATCAATGACTGCAGGACTTGTAGCAGTGCCTGGTCATGTTGCCCAAGGCCAGCGAGTCTATCAAGTCCCAAGGCTAGCGCTGACTGGAGACAACTCCGCCTCGCACCTGACTGACAGCTGACAGATTGGCTTGCCCCTGGCTGGGTCGTGCGCGCATAAATTATTGTTGGGTTCCCATTGCGTTCGCTCCTCTCTGTACATTCTGTCACGGCTATTTTCAGACACGTATTTCCTCAACTATGAATGTGTCTCTTTAAGATAATGCTGAAAATATCAAAACTAACTTGAATGTTACAAATTATTATAAATGTTTAACATCCTAAAATTAATCGTTACATGACAAACACTTCCAGCATACGCATCATGCATAAATATATACATATTTGCATACATTCGTACCAACGTACATAGTTATAAACGTATATTAAGTCACACTAACATGATGACGTAAAAACATTTCCCATCATGCATACATAAATATACATGGGCTACAACGTTTTCGCCGCCCTGTTGTATGACTATTTGGTTCGGTCATCACTCCCAGTACGCCCGACTTAACCAAAATGTGCTCTCGGTACAAGTGCCCAGCACCTAACGTTCCCATCAAGGTTAAAGGTCTCGCATTTCTGATGAGATTCTCTAACGTCTGATAGTAGCACTTCCGGAGTAAAATTTACTTCGTGCATAACTTGACAACCCATGAATGGATTTTTAATCTGAGAAATTAACTGTACATCTAAAAACCTTACAAATTAAGTATTATAAACTGATGTTTTTTGTGCATACTCCATTTCTATCTAGTGTATCGGAATTGCAGAAAACCCCACAATAACGCAGAAAAGCAAAACATTAAAGTCCTGAATCCATTATTAGCTCTTATTGACAAACATGTAACACGAATACAATACCGGAAATATAAAGTCGTATCCAAAAAGACGACACAGAAACCAGAAAATATACAACAAAAGGAAACAACAAAAATTAATTCCAGACCGGAATATAGTCGTATGAAGAAAGATGACACCGAAATAAAAAAGAACAACAAAATAAGGTGTATAAAAACTGACCACAAAAGGACTGACGATGACAACGATACCAACATAATGATGATCACAGACTCGAATGGGCGTGAACTCAGGTGACACAGCAAAGATAACACAGTCAAAAATTTGCAGGATTACTTCGACACCAGATGCGACGTTTCGGGACCTGAGATCTATTCATGTCTACAGGCACATGTACAGAATGAGGAGCACCAGCAGCCTGCGTGACAAAATAAGTGGTGAAACGAACACGTAGCCATTATCATATCTTAAATTGATGAAATTAAAAAAGTAAGGGGGTGAAGAGCTGGGGCTAAGGCGTGTGGTAAGCAATATGTGACACTCGGCGTTAGAGACAGATACACAGAATAACAAACTTAACTGAACTAGGGAAGGAATCAGTCGTGTCATCTCAGCATTCGCCTGGAGTTTTCTCGGGTGAAAATGGAGAATCAAATTCCGTATGACCAGACGTGAATTCGAACCCGGGTACTTGCAATACACTCACCAACGTTTTTCCACTACTTCACCTCGCTCGGTAGGTGGTACGGATTATTCAGTGTATGCCGAATGTTTTGTTTTTTTTACGGTACAACAACAGCGAATTAGCTGTAAAATCCGTTAATAATATTTCCTTTCGAATTTTATAATTCCTCTCTTTGAGACTCAAATTAAAATAATCACCATACCTCTCGGAATTTATGTTTTGAATGTCCAGCAACAAATAGGAAAACAAATCTATGTCGTAGCATTTCTTTTTTTTTTCCTCGAATTTATTCTGTGCGAAACGGCCAAAGTTGAAATGGTTGGCAACCTACAGAGGGTCCCACAACTGGCACGTGGGCTGTGCAAGGCAAGGAATACAGAGAAATCATCCAGGTGTTACCGAAGATCTGGGCGTGTGTGGATATTGTAAAGGTGTTGCAGCATTAGATGTATATTATTGTGTGAGACAGAGAAATTTCCCTTATAACAGGTTACCAGTGATAGAATAACACGAAATAAATACTGTGCTGCTTAATGCTGCTCAATACCAAATTTAAAACATATTGTTAATGTAAGTCTGACCTCAAACTAAGGTGCCTGCGGTTCGCGCAGACTAGCGCACTCGCTCCCAACAAGGTGATCCGGGTTCGATTCCTGGGAGTCGGTCACCATATTTTCGCATGTGGGAATCGTGTTGAACGCCTAACTGTATTTTTTTCTCGATCCACGTGGTTGAAATATAAGTACCTCAATTTGTTTGTTGAAACTAGACAGTGAATGTTTATTCATTGACAATTTGTAAATTCACTCTTTGAGGGCGCGGTTCTCTTCAGTTTTAAACGTCTTTCATTACTTTTATGTTTGTACCACATAGTATTTTTCTTATTTTAGATATAAATTGTGACCAAATCTTCCTCTTCGAAAATTGTTGTATCTCTCATTGTTTTCGCGTAATGAGTCGGAAATGTCAAAACTTGCACTTTACGGTTTTATGTACGCCCCTAAAACCAACTTACATACCAAACCAAAAAAATTCACAGAGTATAACAATGTTGTAGGCTATGAAATGACACATATAAAAACCAAAAATTAAATATTTTTGTATTCAATAAATGAAAATTTTAAATTTTTTTAAACATGCAAAAATGTATTTATTTTTGTTTTATACATGTCAAATCATAGACTGCAACATTTTTATACACTGTGAATTTTTAAGGTTTAGTATGACAATTGGTTTTATTGGCGTACTTAAAACCGTAAAGTGCACATTTTGATGTTTACGAGTCATTACGCGAAAACTATGAGAGCTACAGCAATTTTCGAAGAGGAAGATTTAGTCATAATATTTGTCTAAAATAAAAAAAAGTCTGGAACAAATATAAAAATACAAAAAGGCGTTCGTTGAAAACCATTTTTTGTACATTATATTTTTTGTTACTAAATTTGTCTCTTATGAAATTTTATTATCTCTCACAGTTTTAGCGTAATGGCTTATTAAAGTCGTATTTTGCATGTTTAAGTCGTATTTTGCATATTTCCGTTTTAAGGACTACACTAAAACCAACTGATAAACCAAACTCAAAAAATTCACAGTGGATAAAGACATTGCAGGTTACAATGTCATGCTCATAAAAATAAAGAATAAAAATTATTTGTCAATAAAAACATTACAGAATTTTTAAATTTTTTATTTTCATTGTCAACATTTTTAAAAATACAAATAATATATGTTCAAAATATTGATCAACAATTAAACTTTTAACTAATTTAACGAAATTTTTATGGAATGAAAGGCATTATGACACGCCATACTAAATATTTTGCATTTTTTTAATTAACCGTAAGAAAACTAACCCACATTCCGAAATAAGAATGTTCACGAAAAATATGTGTTCGATGGGATTCTACATTTAAACAATTATTTCACTCGTAAAAATGTTTTACATTTTAAAAATAATTATGAGGAAAAAATTAATGTCCGCCATTTCAACAATTTTATTGCAAAATTATTTTCACGAGCTGTATAAAAGTTTTCTTTAAGTAATGGCATGTAAATTCGCTGTGAATCATGTTGCTTCTCTGATACGGTAACGTTTCTGCAGAAAGTTTCGAAATCAATGAATTATTTACTTTAAAGTATCATCATTAGATACATGCAAAATTCGCGTTTTTATTTATTTGGTGACAGACTAGACTCCGCTGATCTGTACATACTCAAGCACAATTTAACTGTACCAGTGTTATTGTGACGTCATCTATTTTCTTGACTGCAAATACATGATATTATTCGAGGTACGTGAAATTTGCGGGTATATTCTAAGTCAGGTTGAACGCCAATATCATATACTTCACTGTGATTGGACGACAGTTGTCGAAACACATTTGTCTAAAGCAAGTCGGTATTGAGTAAAGTCAATCATACACAGGGCTATCGCGTGCTACCCGTTTGTTCACTTGGAAGACAATGGATACTGGATTTTGGTTAGAGCGTGTGTAGTACTTAGAATTATACACGGCTGACAGATGAATATGCGAAATTCACGCACCTCTAGTTATTATTAACTCTACCGTGTAACTTCTATAATTTTAGACTCACCGCTGTAATACACGATCCAACATTATTGTAGGTCAGTGGAATGCGTCTATCAAGCATGTCAAAAATAAACGCGAATGTTGAATGTCCGTCTCTCTAGTCACTATGAAAAAAATTTTGCGATGTAAATATTGGTGTTGTACACAGAAATAACACGTCCGACTTGCATTTTGGAGTGCCACTGTTCGGGTCAAGGCTCCGGCCACCCTGATATCGGTTCTCCATGACTTCCCGAAATCGCACGTCCTATAATATTCATACCTGAAATGGGATTCGAACCCAGGACCTCTCGCATCGTAGGTCGGTACGCTACCGACCACTTTACACAGGTTGACAACATATTAAACATAATTTACAATATAGAAACACTGTTATTATTCTTAAAAAATTTTAATCCTTGCGTTGTCACTTCTCGTACGTATTTTGAGGTAAAGTCAAAATGTCTGATACTGATAAAACAGAATTACATGCTCGCATGAAACTCAAGTGCTGTTTACACACACGTTCCTCACATAAACAACCATTGAAAGCCTCGTGATTCCTGGAACATGCATTTCCGATCTGTGGTTCGTTTTAGAATATGCCAAGACCTCTAGAATAAATACAATTTGACCTATAAGTTGTAGAGACTTGTATGCAGAAGAATTGAGTCCGTCTGTACTCGAGCAGGACAGATGGTGATGGTTCAAACCCAAACCCGGCATGACCAAGCTTCTTACTGGGATGCAATAAAACCAGGAGATTCTGTGATATTAACGCTCTCTATGCGACCTATGTACATAACACAAAGCTTTATTTATGTAGTATAAAATGAATGAATGAGTCATAATTGAGTCCGTTGTTTTGGTGTGAGTATAGCTTATTTAAATATCAGTCGAAAATGTGATTTCAATTTGTCCGTGTAGTGAAAACTATACAAGGAGTAACACTAGAATTAAATTAAAATAAAAATTACTAATCTTAAATACAAAAATAAATAATACTTAATATTTTACCGTCCAGATACGATTCCACGTTTCTTTGCTGAACATCAATTACTTTTCTGATTTTATATTTCAAGAAATGTTATTTTATAGACGATGTTCTGATCTACATTACTCATAATCTATTCACTTACGATACGAACTGAAAACACATTGTGTACTTAATTTTACAAGCAGGCCGTTGCCACACAAAATAACGACACAATCCGTCCACACTTATTCCGTAAACTGTGAACCAAAACAAAACCATGTTTAATTTTTACGTGTGTTACTCATTATATCTATGAAATTTGCGCACTCTTATCTGCAGACTGTGACTTATTAATGCTTTGTGAAATGTGCGACGGTTAGATTAAATATAAAATCTCGATATTATTTCATTTAATTTTGGTTAGCCAACTGAACAGTTAAAGTAGAAATTTTATTTGCATTTTATTTATAGGTAAGTATTTGACGACACCCTCGAACATCTTCACGACCTTCGTAAAAGTACACTAAGGAGGGAGAAAAGGAATCGGCCAGGGCCATTCATACTTGCGTTGAAAATGTACAGGCACGGAAGTCACAAAGGAAAATAATTTATTCTACGCACTCCAAAGTCTATATTTTCTATGACCACTTCAGAACTTATTTACTTTGCAATCATTCATGGTGTACGTTTTGTCGAATAAAGCTTCATATAGCGGAGCTTTAGTTATACAGGAACATGTGACAAACTGTACCGGGATATTGCTGACGTGAAATGAAGATATTATACACACACGCACACACACATATATACATATTTATGTGTTAGCGTATATATATATATATTGTACACACGGTCCATTTCAAATATCAATGACTGTAGACACCCTTAAAACATATAAATACATGTGTTCATATTTGCGTTCAGTAAGTTGCCTACCCACCAGGCGACTGCAGATATAACTATGAGTTATGACATCTGGGTGCGTTTTATATGAAAACCGCGGATCTTAGAGAGTTTCAACAAGATTGCCTCTTTGTCTCGTTACGTCACATTCACTAATTACTACAGCATCAAACATCACTTTTCTGTTAACTGTAACCATACTGTATGCAACAACAGTGTGCAATACCTGCTACTCATTCAGACAGCAGACAATGAACGAATAGACGGGGCTTGAGTCTGCATAGGACATTGGAGTCTAGCATGCAGGTAATTAAACTCGCAAATTTTTCCTAGCCCCAGTTATGTCTCATACGACTTTTTGTTCCTCTAACGCAAATACATTTATTAATATTCCTCAAAATATGCAATTAGGACTTCACTTTCTCTATTCCTTAATATTTGTCAGCGATTACGAACGACACATATCATGTATCTTCTTTTCACGTCAGAAAACCCGTGGCACATGTTTGTGAAACACGTTTTGTCACAATACGTACATCATGTTGGTTTCTAAATAGCAGTAGTAGTTACCCTACTGGGGTTTCGTAATGTTACAGAATGAAATCTATAAAATGGTAAAATAAAAATTAGTACTCTAAAAATTAACAAAATATTGTTTTCTTGAATATTTGAATAACCGAATTATGGAAAATAAATAATATCTAAATTCAAGAAAATCGTATATACTTTGATTCTCATGATTTTTCAACGCTTAAATAAAGTATATAGTGTATAAAACTGTATTGTAATACAAAACATTTATACAGAAAAAGGTTTTTTTTAGTTAATTTAATATATTTTATTAGACGAATAGTTGTATAACCGTTAACCGTTAGTTACTCTCAAAAACGCATTTCTATTCTATTAAATGTTGCTTTATATTATAATCTCCACAATGTAAATACATAGCCGACACAAATAACCTCAACTATCTGTGTAAATTAGATCCAGTACCGGTCTTGTTTGTATACTTAATGTGCTTGTGTAACTTAAGACCGTCCCATAGCTGCGACCATGAACTTTTGCGAACACAATTTAGCCCCAGTCTGTTGCAGTGCCTTACGTGCACATCTCCTGCATGCTTAGTTGTTCTTGGCATCTGGTCTTTGTGAAGTAACGTTTCTCATTCGACTGCACTGATCACAATAATGTTACTGCAACACCGCACGTCTGTGATTTGAGAAGAGAACCTCAAGACACGTGACAGTTAAAATATCCAATCACTGACCAACGAGCAGAAATCCAGATGTTCACGTGAGGCACTGAAACAAACCGTTGCAAAATTATGTTCGCGAAATTCCATTGCCTTACAACTTTATTACCCACGTTTGAAGTGCGCTGCAGCGAGTTGGGCTATTATTTATTGTTTTAACTACTTTACGTTTATTAAATTTGTATATCTACGAAAAGAACACGCTTTCCAAATACTTTCGCTAGAAGATTAAAAAGACTACACTTAAAGAAACATGATATTCTGGCTCCTAAAAGTGGCTGAAACTACTTTCCAGATTTTCCTGTCTGAGAAAATACAGACCTTGTTCGAAAGACACAAATAGTAACATGCATTGTACTTGACACCATTCTTGCCGCAAACAAAATGATAATGGTCACCACTTCAAGTCCCATACAGAAAAAAGAGCAATAATAAATCAGTGCAAGTAGTTTGAATGGCTTGTTCGTATACGTATAGGTGAAACTGTGTTATATAGGCATGTCAGTATCACACTTAGCTCGCTATCAATTTGTTCCTCACACCCACAAACTCTGCCTATTTAAACATGACGGCCCGGGTGACGTATTTCACCTGTAGTCTTCTCGGTGATAGATTGCCTCTGTGAGATAGAAGTGACACTATAACATCATACGGTAACATTAAGGATGTTCAAGTGAGGAAAAATTGTAGTTTCATGTTTGTATGGAACAGTGCTAATTTTGTACACATCACTTGGGAGTAGAATTTCCTCTTACGGAAAAATTACCTGAGCCAGTTCTCTCACAATGACATTTGAAAGTCAACCGCGTGTTTTGGATTTTGAAAAAATAGGTAAAAATTTGAACTTTTTGCTACATTTAACATGTTTAGTACAAAAATATTTTGTAATACATATTTATATGTGTCAAGCAGTGACACGTAGTTTCAGCGAGATTTTTTTTTATTTAATTAAGCTCATTGGTTTTTGCGGCTTATAAAACAAAAAGTCATGAAAATTTTAACTTTGAAATGCCGTTATGAGAAAACTGGCTGAGCTATTAATTTGTAAGAGGAAAATATTCCGCCAAGTTACGTGTCCAAAATTCTCACTATTGCATATAAATATAAAAGTACGAATTTCCCTCACTTGAAGGACCTTAACTAAGGGAACAGAGGACGTTGAACGGTTTTGCGCGTTAGAGGCTCCGAAGTGACGAAGATATTAGGGTGACCCTGAAGAGCGAATATAATGCCACATCTCCAGAACAGTGACCTAGCGTGCAATATTCCCGCCGATCCATTTTTATTACAGGACTTCAAACGGCGACCAAACATTTTTATAAAGTCTGTATCACAGTTAAATTCTCGTTTCTGAGTGTTGCATACATCCGGTTAACCCATTCTTATGTATAGGAGTCTCAAAAGGTTGTTTTAGCTGTGTTGGATGGCTGAGAAACAGGGTTTCTTTTAAATGAACATGGTGTCTTAACAATGGCATTCCGTCCTTGTCCGAAGTGGGTTTTCATTTGGGAACATTGACATAATGGGCGCACGTGGAATAGTATCGTTAAAAAACCTATTTCCCGCACATTATGTCAGACGGTGCTCTTAAACATAAAGTGAATTACTCCGAGCTTAATTCTTTATCAAGATTCTGCACCAAGGTGTACATACACAGCAAGGATCTCATAAACCTCTATGTTCGCCGTATTACGCATTGAGACAATCATCTTAAAATATTACTGATGAAACTGAAACGGGTGTGCAGACATGTAGTGTTCTTTGAACGTTATTTCTAAGCAGACACCAGTGACGAGTGTAGAACAGTTATGGAATAAACTTTTATCGGCCAAACACCGCTCGGAGGCCTGCCTGGCAGACGTAGAAGCCGGCGATCAAGTTACGTCGTTAATCTCTAGCAAAGCTGTGCAAAAATGTTATCCTTGCTTGACGAGTTCCTGCGCGTATTAAGAGTATTCCGTACAGGTTTCAAATCTCCGCATTTGACGCGTGGGAACAGCGGAGCGACAAGAGCCAGATTATGTCGCCTTCATTCGCAGCGCGCCAAACAGTCGTGCAAGGTTTTCCCTGTAACATTTTTCGATGGGACATTAAGGGCGTACTGCACCGAAAATTTTGCAACTTTGTAGTTATACCTTACTCTGCCCAACTCTTACACATTACATTAACAGTAATTTCCCACATATAAAACATTTTAAACTTCCATGTTCTCCTGCAAGTGCGTGTCAAAGAAGCTATTTGTCTATTTTCTCTGCGTGCACAAAGTAAAAACTATCCAAACCTTACGATTGAAATAACTTAGAGTGATAGTAAATGTATTAATCTACAGAATGACACCTTTGTTATTTAACGTAAAAATTATTTGCATACAAATACAAGTACTTAAATATGTGCAAATACGTAAATACATTCAAGAATTTTTGTAAAACGAACAAATTTTACGCAATATTATTACATAGGTTTTATTCTGTAGCTGATTACATTACTTACTTCCACCTTAAATTATTGCATTCGTATAATTCGAATAAATTTTACTTTGGGTGAGTAGCGAAAACAGTCAAATCGCTGATTTGATGTGCTTGTACGAAAAGTACGAAAGTGAAAAATATTTTATTTGTGGGAAATTACTATAAATGTTATGTGTTTGGTACAGTTATAAATATTGCGGATTTTTCGGTACAGAGCAATCTTTAAGAGTACTGTGTACTGGTTTGAAATGTCCACGTCTGACGCGCGGAGTGATAAGAACCATAGTACTACTCTCGACGATAGACACATGGTCTATATTCGCAGCGCTAAACTGGCGTGCAATGTTTTCATAGAATTCTTTTTTCTTGTGGGACTTTAAGCGGTGACGCTATAATCTTATTTTTGCATAGTATAAAGTAAACACCAATGCACGCACCTCATTTTGCAATTTACGGATTCAGGAAGTCTTTTCAGAGCCCCAAAAATCGTGTTACTAACAAGCATACTGAATTTTCATAAAGTGGCGTACGTAGTTTCAAGTTGGTTTTCTTTTCAAAGATAACAACGATAAGAATAAGTTCGACGGTTTGGCGTAAAAAAGAATTCGCATGACACGCCACAACACCGTCCTACGGCTAAGGGCACAGTCCTTCTAAGCGGTGATAGTAAAAGTTTATTTTCGGATACTAAGAAGCAATGGCCAACTCAAGCATCCCGTTTTGCGCTTTTCGTTTTCAGGTAGTATTTTCGGGGTTAAAGCAGTCTAAAAAAGGCAGTTTGTAGCTGTTTTGAGAGGCATCAAAATCGTGTTTCTAACAGGCTTGCTGAATTTTTAAAATAAGTGTACTTTCAAGTGTGCTTCCTTCTCACAGATAAGCTCAATAGGAATGATTTAAGCTGTTTTGCGTAGAAAATAACATGAGTGGCACTGTTCACCATCGTTCCTGCGCCAGGTACCAACAACTCTTTGGTCGCAGGAGTTTACCAGCTTCGAAGCCAAATAAACTAGTGAAGGTGCAATGTAGCTGGTAAAAATATACAAACTGTAGCTGGTTATTAAGGCACGATTCCCACATGCGAAAATCCGGGGACCGACCCCGCCGTGAATCGAACCCAGATCGCCTTGGTGGGAGGCAAATGGTCTGACTATTCGGCCACCGCGACACCACTGTTTCAGTGGGATAGCTTCGAAAGTGTATTTGTTGACTTTTTTGTTGTTCCTTTTTTCACTCAATGATGGAACAGGATCGACATGATTGCTTGCATATAGATAGTTAATGGACCGGAGTGTAGCACAGGCTACATTTTACTTTTTCCCGAAAAAAAAAAGCTAAGTTTCTGTGGGATACTACTGCAGCGTGGTTCAACAATTCACTATTTACAGTTAAATAGCTGAACGGTTTTTGTTGAAATTTGGTATAGAGATTTCCTACGTCATGAAATAACGTATGAAATAATTTTTGCATGGGAAAAGATGCAAAGTTCTGTTTTATTTAAGTTTGGCCGAAGTTTAATCAAATTCACGGTTTGGCTGTGTGGGTTTACTATACCTATATGTAGATATGTATAATATGATGACATCATACATGCTTAAAATGAACAGGACTACTCAGCTCCGCACTATGTAAATACGAACCAATTGTTACACTCATTGAAACGTTAAAAACTGAAATTCCATGTAACAATATGTTTCTGACTGACGAACCTGTATTTACTAGTTCACAGTTAACAGGCACGTGAAATCCAATGATAATAACAGTAAATCACTCTTAAATCCGTACAATTTAATCACTTAATCAAAACGATTTCACTAACATCAGCTGTTCCTTTCTTTTTCGAAACGTTAGGAATTTCACGGAAGTGGTTCAGCTACCACTGATTCAAGTTTAGGGTGTTAACTTTATCGCGAATCGTCTATAAAATAGGCGCGTGTGATTGATTTTTCTCTCGTAAAACACGTATTTGTCAACACACTGCAGTGCATTTGAAGCACGTGGCAGGAGGCGACCTCGAGTGGTTAATCAGAAACATTCCCGGTCGCACCAAAGTTTCACTGCAGTCGAATGAATTGTATAGGAACCAACATTTAACCTAAGCTTATGAAAATATACTCCTGACAATATGAGGTGTCATGCTCTTGCCACAATGATAGTTGTACAACGTACTCGTTAGCAGCCAAGCTGTACTTACTGAAATTTATCTCTCCGTTCTCTTTTCTCAACAATATTCACGATGAAAAGTAGCCTATGTCCTTATCCACATTCCAGGCTAGCTCTATGTCATATTTCGTCTCAGTCGGTTTAGAGGTTTAGTTGTGGAAAGGTAACAAACAAACTGACAAGCGTTGCTTTTGCATTTATAATGTAAGTGCACGTTGCATATCACTGATATTACCAGCTAGAAATACAGGCGTGTAAACGTCCAGATAAGTACTGTAAGATATCTTAAGTAATTTGTGGAAATATGTAATTATATGTCCTATGAATTTTCTAACCCGTAAATTAAAAAAAAAAGAAAGAAAAATACCGAATTTAAAAAACGTTTGAAAGAAAAACATTTCAAATTTTACATAATATATACCGGTAACATAAATATTGAAATTTATATATTGTTCTAAAAAATTTATTTTTAAAATTAATTCGAAAAATCTGTATGGTGCAAATTGATATTCAGAGTCATCAATGAAAAACGAAGTAATAAAAAAAATCCACTTAATATTTTTAGGGAACTTATTCTGCCCAGAAGCCCTGTTTTGCCCACCTCCTCTCCGAATCCCCCTCGCCAATTATAGAAAAATTTTCTCCAAAACCTTCGTGGGTGCACGCGCATCAACTCAGCAAAAATTCTTCGCAATTGGATGAAAGTTACAGGAACGTATATGTTATATGTGATTAGAGATAAAGTGAGGCTATGAAAACCCTAGTTTCTTGTTTACTTTCAGATAACTTCTAGTTCCCTGTCACTTTAAATATAAACATTGCACCCTCAGTAACAACCAAAGTGTATGTATTGTGCCGTGCGCAAAAGTTAATGTCTCACGTCACAATAAATATATATTTTTAAAATTCTTATTCTCTACAAATGCGTATTGTACCGCATGCAAAAGTTACCGTCCCACGTCAAAATAAATAAATAAATATAAACAAATAATATATGTGTGTATTTAATTCTTCTTCTCTACGAGACGGTCTTCAAAAATGCTCACTTTATCGTCAACTTACATATGTATTTATAAAAGGGGGTTGATGACGATATATGTATACACTCTGGGTTTTCTGAGACGACGTAGCACTGCAATGTGTAATGCAGTACGTCGACAATAATCCGCCGGTATATAATATAACTGCACGACGAAGTTGCCAGAGGCGATTGTCGCGAAACTTGATGTCCGGCCTCAGGGTTGTTGTTCGCGCCTCGGCCGCGCCGCTGAAACATGGCAACCCCTGAACCGCCTTAACGCGCCGTAGAGGGCGAAGCGTGGAGAATCGCTCCGCTGGCGGGAATTTTTCAAACAGGTTCTCACGCCGGCCGTATGCTCCCAGCGTCGCCGACAAAGGACCCGAGGAAAACTCTCATTCTCGCTGAGGCGCGCAGCAGGGCTCGTCGCACGTTGTGTGCTCCAAGACACGAGCTGTCCTCTGTTCCCTCGAACCTTCGTGCCCTTCGTCTGTCACAGCTATTTCCACACTTCGCCACGCAACACTCAGCCCTCATTCATTTATATTCGACATCACTTCTTGTGTTGCATTATTTTATTTTCAGTTTTCTGAAATACCCATGTCGCACGCACACACACACATACCTATCCACATGTGTGTGTGTGTGAGCGAGTGTATGTATGTGATGTATATCTGTATACTAAATATGAACAAATATATAAACAAATGTATATATATTTATTTTAAATTTATGTAAATATATTCATATATATATGTATATAAAATACATATATATATATTTATATATATATATATATATATATATATATATGCACATATATGACGTCCAAAAACAAACGTGTAGCCTGGGCTAAATTGGAGACGAAAATGTTAGCGGCGAAATGTACGGTGATATTTTACTCGCACAATAAGGCAACATAGCACTGTATATGTCGCCCTCTCTTGCGCTCCACAGATATATTACATGTCGTACTACTGCTACTTTTCTAACTTTAATATTAAGGATGCAGGTTACAATTCCGAGCAATTCAAATATGGTTGTACGTTTACTCGACGTACATATAATAATACCTGAACGTGGAGCGCAAGGGGAGGCATTTTCCGTGCAGTGTAGCCACACTGTGCACGTAAAATGTCTTGAAACATCTTTTGTCACATTTTCGTCTCTGATGTATCCCATGATTCGCGTCGTGTGCTTTTATTGTGCTTTTGTTTCCGTACATCCTGTGTGTATATATATATACATATATATATATGTATGTGTATATATGTATATATGTGTGTGTATATATATATATACATATATATATGTATGTGTATATATGTATATATGTGTGTATATATATATATACATATATATATGTATGTGTATATATGTATATATGTGTGTGTATATATATATATGTATGTGTATATATGTATATATGTGTGTATATATATATATGTATGTGTATATATGTATATATGTGTGTGTATATATATACATATATATATGTATGTGTATATATGTATATATGTGTGTATATATATATATATATATATATATATATATATATATATATATATATGAAGGGCATGGGGAGAGACAATGGTAACCCACAATGTATCACAACTGAGTTATGCACATGTAAAGATAAGGTACAATTTCAGTACGAAATTTAATTAAAATCATCATTCTTTAAAAATTATGATTTAGTTACTGTAGTGTATAACCAATGAAAAATAAGCAACTACACAATAATAAAATAATATTTATTACTATTTTATTGGTGTAATTAGCTACGAAAGCGTGGCCTGTAATAGAATCATTTGTGCACTGCGCTGCCATTTGTGGTTATGTTGTTTAATCTCTTATATCGTAGTGTACAGCATGAGTTTACTATTACGTTCCAGCATAAAACTCAAACATTTTAAAAGTCTGAGTTACCATCCCCATACCCTTCATATGTATGTATGTATATTATATATATATATATATATATATATATATATATATATATATATATATATATATATATATAACGCAAAGAGTGACGTCAGAACTGCATGTCGATATTTTGGGGAAACTATTCTCACGTCTAGAGGAATAAATGTTATACGGACGCAGGTCTGAAAAAGCACCGTTTCTCTGCACTAGTTTGCAATACATGATGTACGGTTTATAACCCAGTCTGGAGCATGCTGCTGTGGACGGTTATTGTGGCAGTCCTGTACAGTGTACGCAGCTCTGCTATGCCACTGATATTAATTTTGTACGCCTAAACGAGAGCAGATATAAAAAATATGTCAGGCAGTTTTGTTTAAACATGTTGTTCAAGGCAGTAAATGCTAATTATGTAATTAACGAAGTTATGGTTAGTTGACTTTTTAGTCAATACCGTATAATTTCTTGCTTTGAAAAACAGTTAACTATAACGGTAAAAAATATTTTAAAGAGAACTACCAGGCATATTTTTTATATCTTTTATTGTTTAAGTTTAAAAAATAATTATCACAAAAGCAATAGAAACTTACAGAGTATGGCCTACATAACCTACACAACAGAGAACTTAGCAAGCGGCCAACGTACGAATACTTTGAGATACAACCAGGCGTGTTCTCGTCTGAGAAGGACAGGGGCCGGTGGCCGAAAGGTCAAACATCTCGTCTCCCACCAAAGCGATCCGGGTTCGATTCCCGGCGGGGTCGGTCCCCGGATTTTCGTATGTGGGAACTGTACCGGACGATGCCGCTGGTCGGTGGGTTTTCTCGGGAATCTCCCGTTTCTCCCGTCCATTCATTCCGGCGCTGCTCCATACTCACATTATGTCATCCCTCACCAAGGCTAAAGACCTCGATGTTAAGCCCTGACCAAAATATTTCACTCGTCTGTGAAGGCACCCTGACATGTGGAAACCAATGCGTGACACTGTCCGGAGAGGGAGTATCTGTGAGTTTAGAAGAGAAAAAAATGACAGCAAATACAAAAACATTCTTCGCTTTCAGTCGGTTTTCTCACAAATAAAAGTTAATGGGTTTTATACAGAAGATATGTACTCACAAAGGATGAATATAAGATATTATAAGTAAATTATTTGTTTGACAGAAAAATTATGTATAGTAAATAAATTTTAAAATATTACAATATTTCGTTGAAAGCCAAATTGTTTATAATCGTTTTGATATTCCAGTATCAAAATCTCGACTCTAGTAACAAATATACGATGACTTTTGTCTTGGGTTCAAAAAGTTTTACTAACGTAGGTGTGTCATTATTTGTGTGGGTCCACGGTGGGTGAATGGTCAGACCATTCGCCTCCCACCAAGGCGATCCGGGTTCAATTCCTGGCGGAGTCGGTCCCCGGATTTTCGAATGTGGGAATCGTGCCGGATGATGCCATTGGTCGGCTGGTTTTCTCGGGGTCTCCCGTTTCCCTCGCCCTTTCTTTCCGACGCTTCTCCATACCTACATCATGTCACCTCTCACCAGCGTTGAAGACCTCGATGTTAAGCGCCGACCAAAATCTCTCAATCACTCACTGAATAATATTTGAGAAAATAGAATAAACATATCAACCTAAAGCGGTAGTAATTAAATATATAGAGACTCTTCTTAATGTGTCCGCTTACCTAGACAGCCGAACGATGCGCAGATATTCAAATTTATTCGAAAACTGCTCCACGCATGTATGTTGGGTTCGCTTTGAAGCATTCAAAGAACGATACACATGTCTGTGTCTATTTCACGTCCTCCGCTAATCTTTAATGCTCAATTTTTCACAAGCGAAAAAGGCGAAATTTGGAGTTTTTGCTGCCTTTTTTAGATGCAGAATATTTTGAGTTACAAGCGTGTAGAGTACGACTTAATCATTAAACATTATGTGGTAAAATTTCATAGTCTTGCCGTCTGCGAAACGACTACACACAAGTTCAGTGACTTGCGCTTAGAGGCTATGTCGAGGCGTGATGTGCGTGTTGTGTAGTCCTTACCGGTATGCTCTTATAGGCATACAATCCGCAAAACACGTTCACCCATGCGTATGAACTCTGGTGTAGCGTTTCATGCGTGTTTTGTTTTATAAATTGCTGACTATGCCTCCTAAGTGTTTGCAGAGTATATGACAATTAATTTTAAACTATAGTCAAATAATGTTTTTTAACGTCCCATGCCTATTTTGAACCCATTAAAACAGCTATAAACGTCTGTTACAGACTGTTTCTGCTGGAAAAATTACATATTCATTCGCAAAAAAAATATATATATAATCATTTGTTTAGCTTAGGACCATACATTTCACAAATAAACATATAGGTTTGCCCCTTAATATTCCATAAAAAGAATATTACTATGAAAATATCCACACTTTAGTTTAGTGCACCGACTTATTCGCTTAAGAGACAGGGAGGAAGAACTGTCGACTCAAATTGATTGATTTTTCAAGAATAAGTTAACTCGGGGGAAGATGTCATCTGGGGGATGATGACAGTTGTACAAATTTTTTACTGTTTCTTTAATTATAATTTTAAATTTATTTAAAAGATTTAAAGCTCATTGCTGGCTAATACCAACAACCAACAAAAACAGTACCCTACTGCAATATATTTATGCAAATATATTCAATACTTAAATGTTTTAAAATTTCTTCAGTGTTGTATCTTCCCCACGAGTTACCTGGTAGTGTGTTTGAGTTCAGTATAAAAATTCTGGTGAAGTAGAATCACATTAAACACTAGGTAAAAATCGTTTCAAGTAAGTATTGATGGAGCGTCCGTCCGCTTGCTTAATGGTAAGGGCTTCTGGCTGGTGGGCCAAGGGTTACGGGTTTAATTCCCGGCCGGGAAGAATAAACTTAATGCTCTGTTAACCCCCATTCCTACGGAAGACAATGACCAACCACCGCCCTAAATGTCATCAAGAGTTGGTTAACTTCCAAATAAAGTTGAAATGACGTAGAAAAAAATTAATGGAAATACGTCCACAGCAAGCTATTGATAAATTCCTTTGGATGGTTTCAGATGCTGTAACAAAACTGGAATTCAGATGCTTGACCTCAGTAGTTCTACCAGTGCATACTTATACTGTAATGAAGACAAATATCCATAAACAAGAATTGTGAAGAATAATACATAAATCCAAAACGGAGACTACTTTTCCTTAAAAGAACACTGTTAGCTTAGAGGAAGCGATCAAGCAAGTAGCATATAATTGCCCCGGCCACGGCGGATGTCAAAGAGGAATGTCTCGGGCGTTGCAACGTTTATAATTGAGAGGAGGTATTTCTTGTGTTGTTCACGATGCCCAAGCGTTGCGTGGCTTGGTGACGGTCACAGTTGCGTGCCGGTGCTGGCCGCCGAGGTAATCGCTTCCTCCGAATACTATTACCAACAAAGTCACGTGTGGTCAGGTTGCATCATCTGTTCTCTCAGCACCACTGCCTCGCCACGATACCCGAGTTCTTTTAGTCTTATCTTTGAACAATTCTTGCCATTGCAAACTCTACCGGGTTTAGGACATGCGCCCTTGCGAGCGAACGTTATCGAATTGCAGAAATAAAACAAAAATAAAGGGAAGCCAGTATTAGCTGCTGTCAACAAACATAAAACATACATACAATTTCGGAAAGGTATATATCAGTATCCAGAAAGATGAACGAAAAGAAAATCTAAACACAACAAATTAATTACGGAACAGAATAAAGTCGTTTTTATAAAGAAAGATGGCATGTAAGAAAAGCGAAAGAAGAACAATAAAATAACAAAGTACAGAGTATGAAAAATGGCGACAACAATACACGAGGACAACGATAACAAATACAAACGACAATGATTGTTAGCCCAGACGACACAACCATGAGAAAACAGACGAAAAGTAACAGGCTTCCTTCGACGACAACAGATGTGACGTAATGGGAACTGGAATCCGCGCCCATCTACAGGCACGTGTAGGGGCTGAGGAACTCCGGCAGACTTCTTGTTATATGTTTCTTAATAATAGATAGTACTGGAATTTTTATTTTCCTCTTGACTTGTGTGGTTTTTCTGCTAATAATCGAAACCACTCACTCGCAATGGCGTTGGATGTCCTAAAAACGTTAGGGTTGCTTTAGGAATGTATACTGTATTTTTGCCGCCCTTATGGGATGGCCTATTTGTAACTAAATATCCCAACAAAGTTTTAAGCACATTATAAATTTACTAGTAAGGGTAGCTTATAGCACCTACACACAAGTAAAAATTACTTGACAAATGTTTGGAATAATCAACTATATGAAATGTGATATCTCCTTAGCCGAAAAGAAAATACTGCGTCATGTTAGCAACTTAAAATAACTTCACCGAAAGAGGATCGAACTAATCAACTCTTGAGTGTAAGGTACAAGTCTTTATCAAGTTACGGTGCTTGATTTACACAACTATCACTGCACGTTGTCTTGAAGGTAGGGACAGGCATACTTAATCCATCGGCCATGCAGCGTGATCGGTAGAATGCCGACCTACGGTGCTAGAGGTCCTGGGCTCGAATCTCACCGCGGGATTGAATGTTTGTGTCGTTCTTAAACCGTCTCTAGTTGAAAACTTGTAACTTAAGCAAATCCTCGAAAATAAAATAAAATTTCACCAACATATAAGTTGTTCCGGAGTTTAGGATATGCAGGCCTATACGTTTGTGTGTTGCGCAGAGGTTTAAGAATGTTAAAATTATTTTCAAATCAAAACACGAGTATTTTTGAAATTCGGTTATTATAGGGACCTGGATGTCATAAAAGTTATAAAAATTTTTGTTTTCCATTTTCATGGATTCTGTGGTTTCAAGCCCTTGTTTTTCTAAAAACCGTTTTTAATATTTTCTTAATAACAAGACATACTCTGCCGAGTGCTGATTAAATGTACGTCCACTAATAAAATACCATACCCACTCGACAAAAAGTCACATCGAATTATGGTAATTGGCTCAGATTTGATCAACAATTGAATATTCCAGTCGTTCGCTCGCCATGTTACCTTTCCATACCCATTAACGATTGTTACATCTTTACTTATCGTTTTTGTCTCGGGATTAAATGTACTTGTATGATGCGTCGTTCAATAGAATTATAAATATAGCTTTAGTCCGTCCTATGTAAGAATTCCATTATTTGTCATGTTGTGTTCACGTTTCTTTTTACTGCTGTTTGCGTGGAAAAAGCCGTGTATTCCTCTGTCGTAAGTGATTTTTGCAGAAATACCCTCAGCTAGCTCACAAACTGTACAGTACATCAAAATAAAAAGCAGTTTTCTGTAGAAATTTGTACACATCAAAACTGGAATTCATATGCGAGTCAGAGTATACAAAGCTAATTGTCACGAAAATAGAAAAATAACTCTCGAGGCCTGATTGCAAACTACGGCGTGCGCAAACATTAAGGTGTTATGGGAGCAACAAAATTTACATTTGTGTACTTCCAAACAAGTTATTTCATTTGCGTCAACCAAGTATTTTACTGTCGGGCGTAAGTTCTTTGTTAAATATACTACACTTTTTTTATTTTTTAATCAAGAAAATAAGTTTGTAGTTCTTCGTATTTTGTTCTGGTAACAAAATATGTTGGCTGTATCTCAAACAGCACCCTCTTGACGTCACCGAGTTTACTCTCTGCTGTCCCAAATTCGAGGGAGAATGAGTGAAAGAGAGAGTGAGCCAGAGTGAGCGACGATGGTCCCTCGCTGCACCCTCTCGTCCACTCTGCGGGAAGACGTCTTCATTTTCCTTCATATTTAAAACATAACCTAAAACTCAAGGCTAAAACTGGAACTTGAAAACATCTGTGATTTTTCCGCACTCATTTATTTTCCCAGTTTTACTTCTCTCACGCTAGTTTGCAGTGCTTCGAGGGTGCATCCGAGGGTGGCTGTCTCAATTTAATTGAAGAGTGAACCAGAGTGGGCGACAGTGAGAGTGTGGAGTGAGAGTGTACACACTCTTTATTTGAGACCTGGCCTTTGTTAGCTCAAGTAACTATTTATTTCGGATCGTCCTAACAAATATCTGGCAAAATTACCTTTCAGTGAAGGGAAGGAGCTCGTAATGCTAGACGCACTGAGTGCGTTCTCCAAGCTGAGATGGAAACAGATAGATATGTGTATGATTAAAGCTCGTTTACACCGGCTGCAAAAATGTCAATAACACTTTTTTGTAACCATATTTTCAGTAGTTGCTGCAAAACCTCCGGAAATTGTTAGTAACAACTGTTTCGAACACTGTTGCGAACATTTTCTTAGTAACCTTTTATTATTTTCTATTAACTGTTCCTGTTTTTAACTTGTGTTATCAACATTTTGTGGATAACATATGCTGTTTATCGCTTCACTTAATTTTAATATATTTTGGTTCTAACATAAACCATTGATACCCATTTCGTAGAATGTACAGATCATTTTGTATAGTATTGAAGTGGCGTTACTTAAATATTACCAGTAAATAACCAAACAGATTTTTAAAAAGTACTCAAGTTTATTTAAACAGAAAATAGTTACTAATGTTGTTAATTATAATAACCAATAAGTTGTATGGCATTATTTTCACTCATTTATTCCAGGTAGATTTATAAAAAAGTTGCGGATACAAAAAATTACTATTTGAGTTATTAACGTTATTTGAATATTTGTTACCGACATTGTTGTGATCTTCATTTTTATTTTTATAGTTCTTTAGGAAACATTTTTTTTCTCTTAGTTTTGTACAAAGTGTTTGTTAATTATATGTACAAACGAAAGGGGTGTGTCGAGGACAATGAAACAGGCAAGTAATGCTAATAATCGTAAGTCCGAAAAACGATGGTTTTTCAGTTACGATGTATGGACACGTGCAAATATGGCAATGATGCATTACTGTTTTTTTTTGTGGGGATATTTAAAAGATTTGGTGTATGCCAGCCCTGTTGATAGTGTCCACGAAGTACAGGAAGTCATTGTGGATGGTTGCCACTGCATTCGGAATATACCTGTAAGTTTTGAACGTGTACAGACATAGATGCTACTACGTTCTGAAGCATGCCTTCATATGAACGGCGCCCATTTAGAACACTTGTTGTAATGTCTTCGTCAACATGTTCAGCATTGTGACGTTTTGGTCCTTGGGAACACTGGTGATTATAGCATTCCTGTCGTAACATGTCATGTCGTATTGGCAAAACCGTCGTTTCCCGGACGTATGTTTATAGGAATTATTTGCTTGTTTCGTCGTCCTCAACACACCTATTTAGTTTGTTCCTATAATTACCGAACATCCTGTAGGTACATAGCACATTCACTGCAAATACTGCTATAAATCAAGTACGATAGTACACAAATTATATTGGTAACAGTGTTTGCTGTTCCACTGAGAAGCAACAGCAGCTAGTGAACAAATAGTCGGGGCTTGAGTATGTATAGTACAATGGATTCTATCCTACAGGTCGTTGAATTCGCGAAAATGTCCAGTCCCTATGTATCAGTTATTTTATGTGTAAAGTGTAAACGTGTAATTTTATACGTGTGAGCTGTTCCAACGTGCGTGCTGATGCGTGCTCGAGTATCCCTTAGAACGCTGACTCACGCATAAGTGGCGTCGACGAAATTAGCTTTCACTCCGTCTACACCTGCTCCAAGCGGCAGTTGGAAAAAAATTCTACTTTTTTTTTAGGTTCAAATAAAACCGCTTACCATCCGTCTTCGGTACCTGAATACTAAACTGAAGATAATATCACTGATTTACCACAGATCTTCGCGAATACGCATTTGGTAAACGTAAGCTAACTGATCTCCAAATAATGCTAGGTTCGCTTATTTTATCCGCTTCTTTTTATCTATTAACGTCCAAATTCAGCTCTAGGCTAGTTTACAATAGGTACAGTACGTCTTTATAATTACAATTACAACTATCATGAAAATAGTCCATTACATTATAAGAATGCAATGAATACAGTGACATGAATGCAATGAATGCGATGATAATACAAGTTCAAGTTTACAAAACCCTAAAAGTTAGTTACTTAAAATATAACATTATTAATATTTCTAAATTTTACAGAATCGAGCCGTTTTGTACTATTTTAACTGACTTTATTTATATCAAGATTGGTCCCGAAACACAAAAAACCCGCCCCTGAAAGCACGATGCGAAGCGTTTTTCATGTCTCCCGCCAGGCCATTTCAAACTTTGCTAGCAATATAGGCGAACATGTGTTTGAAGTTGTTTACTATATCGAGGTAACTGAAAAGAGTTTTAATTCCGGGTATTATGGCTATTTAGTAATATCCATTTGATAAGCTCAATATTTTGGTTCTGGTGTATCTAATACTGCTTTAGTTGTGTAGTAAATTGATAGGCCTGCATTCTTCTGCTTTCCATGTTCAGCCGTTTGATGCTAAGATAGTATTTCTTATGTGATCACGTCTTTTAATGTTGTAACAATGTCTTAAGCATGCATTCTGTATTTTCTATAAACGATTCTTTTTGCTCCGTGTTTGTATTGACGTGTAGTCGTGCACAATATTTAAAATTCGACAGAACTAGTGCATCGCACAGTTTTAGTTTTGTGTCGGGAGTTAACATATTTCTAAGAGACACGAGTATTTCGCGTATTAATCTGGTGGCAGTCTAGGCTTCTCAGTTCTATACATACTCTTGCCACAGTCGAATATTTATTGGCTCCTAACCGTACAAGTGGGTAGCCCCACGAATTATTTTATTATTTACTACTGGCTTGCAACCTCCAAAGGTGAGTGAAAACAGCTTTCGTCTAATCACGGACGTTACAGTGATATACAGGTTATTGGCGTTCAACCTGACCTACAAGCAATACGCGAAATACTCGTGCCTCTACATATTTCTAAGTCTATAGAGATGCTTCAAACAGTAGTAAGCAGACTGAATATATATATTCCAATGTAGAGATCTGGCCATTGTTACTCCTAGGTTTTTATACTGTTTTTTTTCAGGTATGATTTCTTCTTGAAAGATAATCTCTAGGGCCCGGTAGTTTTCGCGAAAAGATTTTTGCAGCACTTTGTTTCAGTGCCTTACGTGCGCACCTGTATCTCTGCTTTGTGGTCAGTAATTGGATGCCATAACATACGACGTCTGGAGGTTAAACCCGCAAATCACAGACGTGTTGTGTCACAGTTATCCATGTACTGATTGGCACAGTCAAATGAATAATAACTCTGCACAAAAACACTCTGTCAATAACCATGAAGTTGACCTGCAGGTGTACACGTAAGACACTGAAACAAAGAGGGGCAAAAATCTTTTCGCGAAAACTACCGGGCCCTAATCATCTCACACAGAAACAATTAATAGTTGTTAACGTATTTTGAATGTTTCTTGCAATGGGACAAAATAACGTACCGTACTATTGTATACATACGCCATTGCAATATTATACTATTATACTAAGATACGCACTATGCATGTACCTACTTCAGCCTTCTGGTACAGTTACCAAAACTACCTAGCAAAGCTGAAACAGTATAAGCTGTGGAAATTACAAAAAATATTCTTAGTGATTAGGGTAAAATATTAATTTTCATATTTTTTAGCAGAATTATTTTTTGAGATGCAGTGATGTCTTCATATTCAGTGCGTAAGTTTAGTTATTTTTAACTAGTCCTTAGGACTTCGTTTCTACATCAGCAGGTTACATTATGGGACAGACCTGCAGTCATATTTTAACACTAATGTAGAATTACCAAACTTTGTGCATAGTAAATTATTATTGCCTGATTTACGCCAACGAAAGTTTTTTTTATGATAGGAAAAAGCAGTTATTAAGATAACGTTTGTTTTTAGTTCTGCGACTTTTAATTGCATTCTTGGCATCACCCAAGTCACGAAACCATTGGTAACACAGCTAGTGTATGATTCAGAAGGAATCACTGCGCACACGCTTGTTTCAGTCAACAAGCAACTCAGTTTGCGTGCGTTAATAAATTTTAAACGCTTGCTTCAACGAAAATTAGGTTATTTTGTAGTTAGGGTCTAACATTCATGTAATATAACTTCAAATTAAAATATTTTTAAAATATGTTCTGCTAAGGAACAGCCATTAGGTGAAGAAAAGCTGAATTTGATAAACATTGGAGAATCCGTGTTATACCAACTTATTTACTCAAGCGTGATAACTGGGTACGAACAATCGTCATGAATAGAAAAGACAACAAGCTGTTATTGTGAACTTCCTTTGTCTTCGGGCACACCTCAGAGTTCTGGGATTGATATTTCCATACGGAAGGCGAGACCACCTCATGCGTACATGTACTTGAAAACAAATCTTACATGTAGGGAGAGAACTGCACATTTGGCGTTTATATCTAACCGCAGAATATACATGCAAGTTAGTGTGTGTTCAGATGACTTCCACTGTTGGCCGGCAGTTTGTGTGGTGCGCACGAAGAACATTTTCAACCAATGACACAAGGTCTACTGTAAATTGTCCACTACACAAACATACGAAGTTTTGGAACGAATACTTTCATGGAATGTGGTCGGGCGAGTATCTGCTACTGAATTCTAGCGTTTGATCAAGTAATATCGCGAAGTTGGCACATCTTTACTTTAATGTACAGTGTAATATATTATCTGTAAATATACCACACCGATATAAAGGAGTGTTAAGAAAGAAGGTATTGTAAAACATTTTTCATTTATAAAAAGTAGCTTTTTTTACATTTTAGGAAATAGTCAAATATATTCTAATATTATCAGATTTGTATAGTAAAAACACTGAACTGTTGTACCATTTACAAGCTGAAGTGTGGTAAGGTTGCCATACTGTATATGAGTGAAAAACATCCCGTACCCTTCAGAAAGTTTTCTTACAGTGATAGGCAGTTCACGATAAAATTAGTATAATTTAAAAGCCTGCTTAATTTAATTTCCATTAAATTTGGATCATCCCTCTACATTTAAATAAGTTAACCATGTATTTACAGATATTTAAAACTAATTCGTTAACATTAAATCTCTCCAAATCCAATGCTCTGTAGATACATTTTACTGAGTGCTGAATCTGGACACATCTAGAAGGAGAAAGAAATAATTACAAATAACTTCACAGCACCGCTCATAGATTTTTCGCTTTGAAATTGCAACATTCGTGCGTTAAGTGGGCTGTTCACCTCAGTTTTCAACGTCTGTATTTAGTTTTATATTTGTACCAGATATTATTTTTCTTATTTTAGACTTAAATTGTGATTAAATCTTCCTCCTAGGAAACTTTTGTATCTCTCATAACGTTTGCGTAATGAGTCGTAAACGTTAAAATTTACACTTTACGGTTTTAAGTACGCCACTAACATACCAAACCGACAAAATTCACAGTGTATAATAAAGCTGTAGGCTATGATTTGACATATATGAAAACTGAAAATAAAATACATTCGTATTTAATTTTAAAAAATGCTGAATTTTGAAACGAATATTTAAAAAAATATCAACAATTTTTTTAGAAATACAAAATATATATTTTTTTGTTTTTATATATGTCAAATCATAGCCTACAACATTGTTAAATAGTGTGAATTTATTAAGTTTGGTATGTCAGTTGGTTTTAGTGGCGTACTTAAAACCGTAAAGTCCAAATTTTGACGTTTACGACTCATTACGCAAAAACTATGAGAAATACAAAAATGTCCTATGAGGAGGATTTAATCACAATGTATGTATAAAATAAGAAAAAATATCTGGAACAAATATAAAAATAACAAAAGACGTTGAAAAATGTGGTTAATCGCACCCTTAACTGTGCAACGTAGGTACTCGGCATAGGTTCTCCATGTAATTTTGAGCTATAGTGACAATCACTGTGCAGACGTACGGAAAATATATTTAAAAATTGTCTTACTACTTTAGTAATTCATTATTATTGTATTTAAAATTATAAAATATATGGAACTAGGGGCCGCGATTGGAGCAGTGACCAAGGCACTCGCCTCTCGCCAAGACGATCCGGGCTCGAATCCCAGCGGGGTCGGTCCCCGGATTTTCGCATGTGGGAATCGTGCTGGACGATACCGTTGGTAAGCGAATTTTATCCGTGGTCTCCCGTTTCTCCCTGACTCATCGTTCTGGTGCTGCTGCTCCATGCTCGCATCATATCACCATCACCAGCGCTAGAGACCTAGGATGTTGAGTGCTGACCAAAATCTCTTCACATCTTATATGGGTCAAAATGTAACTTAGTTATTCGTTGTCAACCTTACAAGAAGTACTTAAACCGTTGTTTATGCTCTATGTAGTAAATGCACGTGCTTTTTTAATGTTGGTTTAAAAAAATGCTGATTTATTTATGATCCAACTTTGTTTTTGTCCATAACATTAAGAAGGTGTGGTACGTAATTCAACGCTAAAAGCATTAATCTATAACTATAGGTTTTTAAAGCCAATTTGCAAATATTAAACAATAGCAATCCTAGACAATAGTTTAAGACAACGTTTTAAACAGAATTGTTTCCAGTGTTGCGAACTTTTGAGGCACAATCTCTGACGCAGGAACCTCGTGCATTTAACTGCGGCGCAAGAGATCACGCGTAACGAATGAATCATTCTGGATAAATATTTACTAATGAAGTTGGCTTATACCATTATCTAGAATTGTCATTCAGTATTTTATCCATATTGTCTTCAAAAAAAAGCGTAGAAATCAATTGATGTTCACAGAGTTTATTTATCTACCACGCGCTCTTAATCTGTGATCAGTAGAGACATGAACTTTTCGCGAAAAGAAATTTGCCTCACTTTGTGTCAGTGACTTGTGTGCACGTCTGCAGACTTCCTTCACGGTCAGAGATTGGATGTTTTGACATTAGTGTGTCGTGGGGTTTTACACGCAAATCACAGACGTGTGGTGTTACAGTAACCTTATTGTGATTGGTACAGTCAAATGAGAAACGTCACAGTTCAAAGGCACGCTGCCAATATCTATGAAGCAGAACTGCAGACGTGCACATAAGGCACTGGAACAAAGTGGGGCAAAATTCTTTTCGCGAAAAGTTCATGTCTCTAGT
>PNEQ01054554.1:0-11572 GCA_003012365.1 Medauroidea extradentata
AAACTTCACTTGCCCTAAACGTCACTTGTCCTAAAAGTCACTTGGCCTAAACGTCATATGATCTAAACGTCACTTGCCCTAAACGTCACACGGCCTAAAAGTCACTTGCCCTAATCGTCACTTACCCTAAACGTCACTTGCCCTAAAAGTCACTTGGCCTAACAGGCATTCAGCCTAAAACTGTTTTAGGTCATATGAAAATTGAGGATCTACTTTATTCCGAAATTTCTGCAACAACATTCATACTCGATGTATATGTGCAGAATAATGTCCACTGATCCATTTCAACACTTCATATTACAATATTTCCCTCTCAAACTACAAAAAAATGTAAAATCGCAACACCAATGCATGCACCAATGTGTAAACACATTCCAAGTTAACGCCAATGCACACGCCAATCCCTTTGGTGGTTGGACCAAAAACCGACAATGAATGGCAAAGCTTCCAACACATGGCCAACATTCCAAGATCGGTCAAGCACCATTTACACACTTGTCGATTCCTTCCAAGGTCGGGTGTTGGGCCAATGTGTAAAGCCGGCTATTGCGTATGTGTAAGGTCGCCAAAAATGTATGCTTAAAGTAAAAAATTAGTCGTGTGTTTGGTAAATATGTCAATAACAATAACATTCTTCTGACCGGTTTGTAAAACAATATTTTCAACATTTCATATATATATATATATATATATATATATATATATATATATATATATATATATATATATATACATACATAAAATACATATACTTACATACATACACACACCTGGAATGTACGTACGTATTTTATGTTTATATTTTTATTTTATTTAGAACATACAGCCCTTCCTATTAGTCTGCTCGCATTATGATGAAATTAATATAAGATTTTAGTTATTATTATAAAAGCAATAGTAAAAAAATGTACTCAAATAGAATACCACAGTAGTAAAATTGGAATACATTTGGTAAGAATAACATTTGGTACAGCGAAATGTCACAAACGTGTAGAATAAAAACTCGCAGGCAGCAAAAAACAGAAGAATGGCGAGCAAAACAACAACACATGCAGTATAGTCACTATATTTCTGTAATGCACTGATAGAACACATGCCAGTAGAGATCAGAAATGGTTTAAAAGGCATTCGTTTTACAGGCCCGCATAAGTTACATCAATAAGTGGTAGGTGAAGTGATTGAATAATTGGCTGCATATTTTTCTAATTAATATGAAAACTGATTTTCTTTATATTAACGTGTAATTTTTCACAAGCAGTAGTGCTTCCCGTTTCCCAAAGGAAGCCAACTTCCAGAATGACTAAACTGATTTTTCTCCACCGTCAGTCAAAGATTTATTTATAGTCTCAAAAATAACCTGTTATATTTTCCTCGTTGCTTACTTACATACTCTCTTGCTCCCTTAAGTATTAAACACTTAAGTTTTTTAATTGTTTAAACTCCTATACGATCGGTAAAGTTTGCATTTTTAACTGACCCCCTCCCCGAGATCAGCGCAGCTAGCGGCAAAAAATCATCCCTGGCCAAACTCGTTCATTAGAAATTCCACTTTCTTCCTAAAACTTGTGGTAGAACTAACCTCAACGGAAGAGACAGGCAGTTACCTCCTGATGCTGGCGCAGTCTCCTCGCTCGGCGAGCAGCAGGAACTTCTTCTCGACCATGGTGAGGCTGAACTCCTTGGGCGCCTGCAGCGACTCGTGTGACTGCATGTTGGTGTCGGCGTCCTGGCCCATCAGGTTCTCCCGCGACTCCGTCGTCTTCATCGTCGCTGCCCGTCGTCGCCGCTGAAACAATCCATCTGCTGACTGAGTTCACCCCTCGCGTCCTATAGGATCTGCACGCGTTCCTCGCCTCAGTTTTGCCGACGTCACTCCAGACGAATTGTTATGATTTCCCAACCCGACATCACCACAGAATGCTGAGATAGTTTCTCAAAGGAAACAAGATGGCGGGTCGAGCATATGCGCGCGTAAATAAAGTAAGCACTTTTATTCAACATCTTTTCTACCTACAAAAATTATATATATATATATATATATATATATATATATATATATATATATATATAATTGTGACTTCGTGCGTTGACTTTTGAGTACGATTCAATCTGTACACGTTGATAAATACTGAGGTTGCTTTGTTTATGTGTTATAAAGTCACAGAAGAGTTAGTCCAGATTTTCTGACAGGAAAATAGTAACTACACATTCAAAAGTGCTTATTTTATCCCGAACCACCTATATGTGTGTGTATGTATATATATTTTTAATATTTTATTATCTTACCTGTATAACTTGTTTTAAAAATAATATTTTAAAAAATTCAATAGATAATGTTTGAATTTTTTAAATAACTTTTTTTATATTAACTTTATTGTAAACTACGTTTTAAGAAATTTGAAAAGCTTGCCACGTGTTTCGCTGAAATGTTTGTCGTACTTCAAAGTAAAAGCAACATTTATGTATTTCACTGAACAGTACTTCATAAATAATTCTACTGGCCGCAAGACACATGTTACTTTTCATAGTTTTCACAATCTATTTAACTCGGATAACTAGTTCCTGTTAAGTTATTTCTGACTTCAAAGAACTGCAGATTTTTTTTTTTTTTTTTTTTTTTTTTTTTTTACTTGATGGGTGCAAAACATTTCTGTGCCAACTTTTTCAACAATTTAAGCAATGTCTTCTATTTGGCAGATATATGAGCAGTGTCAAATATCGTCTTAAGGTCATCTCGCATTTCTACATTTCCAAAGGATTCTGTAGGAAGATACAGTCTCGCCGTTTTGTTGCAAACTGGTTTTACAATATACCTCTTATTTTTCCAAAACATGGCGCAGTTTGATTTTAGAAAAAATATTTAACTAGCTAACTATTCATGAATGTTTCCTATAGGTATGCAAGTTTCAATGCATCATCTCGCCCCGAACTGGAAAAAAACAGCTGTCATGAACATAGTTACGGATATATTATTGAGCTAGGAAGTCGAACATTCCATCTGACTACTAGGAAAATTGAGGTCTCGTCTTGTTTCAGAAACGGAAAGAGATAAGGGCCTAAAATTTACTTTTTTTAAATAATAAGACGTTTCCAATAAGTTCAGTTCCTCTAAAGGGAGTTCTAGTGGCATCATTCAAATATTGATACCAGGTACTCTAGATAGACTCTATTACTGAAGGACGAAGCTTTTAATCTGGGCATGAAAAAGTATATGCAACATTATGTTTCTGCCTGTTTTTATGAAAGCCAACACGTATATTTCATTTTTAAAAAGTAACAATAAATAGTTAAACGTTAACACACATTTTAAATTTTCATATATCTAAGAGTATATCACAAAAGCTCTACTACAATAGTCGTGGCGTATTTCAATGAACGGCTACTGGTCTCATCCTGAAAACGTATATGAAATGCCAATATACAAAGGATAAAACCATTGCCTGTTTCAGATATTTGTGAATATAGTCTGTGGTTAAATTTCTACTTTAATGACAACTTCATTTAAAAAATATCATAAATGTGTATATTTTAACACGAATTCTTATTGTAATATCTACAGCAATGTTAAACAGGAGCATGTTTGACCATCTTATCAAACGTGCTTTTATAATCAGCGGATTATTTTTCTTTTCAATTGTGTAACAAGCACGACTGGGTTAATAATTATTTAGTAATTATTTCTCAATGTCTCGTCATCTAAATATAAACATGAGTTCTTAGCTCCCGTTTTAGTTACATCTGAGTAACTGTGAAAACGTGCAAAATAGCATTAAAAATTAAGTGGTACCAAAAATAACGTGTTTCTGATAAAACTGTGTATCACATGGTAATTCAAGAACTGTGCGTAACTACGCACGAATGACACATTATGTTATTCATTTCCGAGCGCTGGAACAAAGCTAGAACCGTTCCGACTGGTCGGTTTTCAGTGGCTTGCTGAAATACCTCCTGGTAAATTCTGGGCTGGTTCTTCCCTATTGGTCATGGCGTATTCCTTCCTCATTTTCTGCGCATCTGAGCTACTGATTTCGTCTCTAACTCCACACTGTCAGCTAGACGTTAATATAGAACATCCGTCGCCATCTTGGATGAATCAAGTTTTTACGATATATCCTTTATTTAGGATTATATTGCATACTGTTACATTTTAAACTAGTAATTTGAGTTGCTGCCTGTCCAAACCGCCGAGCAGTGTGTGGAGCTTTGGCCATCACAATATTATGCGAAAACTACTCATCGTGCGTAAATGTTGTCTTCTTACGAACAGCCTGCCGGAATGTCCCACCCCGAGAGCCTAATTCTAGTGTATGGCGAGCCTAGAGTGTTAGTTAGCCAGAGTGCTATCTGATAGCCTTTATATTGTACTGTGGGCAAGTTTGAAACTATATGGCTGACCCGACCTCAGCATGGTCCGGCAGTGGCAACGAGTCAAGGCAACGAAATCTCGACCGGGTCTTATAAAAGCCTGTGTGTTGCAATAAGCACCTTGACTTGCTAACTGGGCAGCCCAGAAGGAACATAGTGTCGGTCTTGGATATTGGCTCTTAGTTCCGAGCCTCCACAGGAGGCTCATCTCGTGAGTGTCGCGAAATAATGAACTGATTATAAATTTGCAAGTGTAAATCGCTGTAATAAACTTGTGTAAAATGTAAGATTGAACTTGTGTGTATACGTTCTAGGTTAAAGACGAACAGTCACCGACTGACGTCATCAAGTCTTCATCTACAAGCCAATTTAAAACTGTGAAAGGAGTGAGTTGTTTGCAAAAACAATAGCTTTAGTTGAAAGAGCATAGACAATGCCACTGAATTTAAGAAGATAATAATTCCAAATTCTAGTAGGGTTTGGAAATGTGTGCAAGTGAAACAGCGGAAGCAACAGTGAAGAGATTGTACGACTCTTCTTTGACTGGTCTTCGTGTCAGCTTACAATGAGGGAGAAATAGTGGCATTAGAAGATTTCATACCTGATTGCAACAGCAGTGCAAGACACTGTAAACAAAATGGCTTAATGAGGCATATGAAGATGTTGCGGCAAATGGCGATAGAAGTGAGGATGTAAAAGTTGAAGCAGAGGAACTTCATGACGTTTTTGTCACTCGTCCAAAGTCCGATGAAGAAGAGAGTGAACATGGTGAGAACAAAGAAAGAGAAGAACAAGTAGTCGAAACACAATCCCTGGTCACAATGGATTTAAGGAAAACCAAGAAATATATAAGGAAGAGACAAATAGGACAAGTCAAGAAACATTTGACCATGACAGCCCAGGAATGCGGAAGTTCCAAGAAGCAAGAAGGCCTCGAACACCAAGAAAAAGGACAAAATGTTAAAAAAGAAGGGCATTCAGGTGAGATGTAACTATTACCAGAATGGAACATGACAACAACCAATTAAGTCTCTCAGGAAATGGCTGGAATGACACAGAATGTGTTGGATTATATCCTGAGTGCACAAGCGAAGTAAACGAAAGAGCTATTTAAATAGTTCACTCCCAGAATCGTGGAAATGCAGAGGTTCATGCAACAAGTTACTGCAAGCAATGTAATGCTTGCAAATGAGCTTAAATGTCTCAAACAATCGAGGCAGTACTTTGTATCATCAGAAGTGCAGCAAGTTCCACAAAAAGAACTTAAAATGAACTACGTACGAGCCCTAAGGAGGAAAGAAATGAAACCTCCTCAGCCGAAAAATGTAGTGCTGGTCTACCCTAAACATTAAAATGCCACAAGTGAGCAAACAAAGAAGCTCATAAAAGAGAAGGTAATTCTTGTATCAGATGGGTTACTTGTATAAATGCATGACCAGTACAGGAAGATATCCATGTGGAAGCAGGCAGCCAGGAAACATTAGATAAACTGAAAAGTCTCGAAAAAATAAAAGAACTTGGCTTGAAATTGGAAACCCCAAAAAGTAGGTGACCAAAGATAATATTGTACGATGTAGCAAGAGAAGACTACCATGAAGGATTAATTGAAAATTAATACTGGTAAAACTTAATGCGAAATCAAACGACCAAGAGATGTACAAGAGAAGGATGAAGATCAGTCACATAACTGGAAGAAAGAAAACTGATACTGTGAATAATGTCCTCGAATGTAATGCTACAACAAGAGACATACTTATACAGAAAGACAGAATCTATATAGGATATAAATCCGGTAGAAGATACATGACTACTTGGTTCCATCATGGTGCTATAAGTGTTAAGAAGTGTGGCCTCACAGACAACTCCTTTAAGGAGTGCAAGGACAAATGACCTGACAATCGATGCCACGGTTTAAATGTTGAAAGTTATAAAACATAAAACAGATCTTTGAGCTTTCATGAGCATATGACTTGTTTTATGATATGTAACGTCTACAAAAAAAAAACAATATTTTGCACTTGAACAAATCAAGCGTAGTCTCTAGCAAGCAGTTTTCTGTAACATCAAAGTTTATGCGTGTACGCATATCTAAGTAAATAACTATCATGAGAACATCCTTTCTTTCCAGGAAAGATTTAAAAAAACATATGTAGACACCACTTATTATGTCATTTAGGGCATCTCCTCAAGACAAAGGGGAAAAAAAACATACTGGCGTCTGTAGTTCAGTCCTTTAGCTTTGCCACACACAATAATGACGTACTGTTACAGATATAGTTTGCGCGCTATTAGACTACAATAACCTCGATCTACCACGGTATTCTAAGGCCTACTCTTACTCGTTCACCACTTGCCTCAAACGTCCCTATGAGCAAGGAGTCAGTATTCCCCTTAAGAACTTATCTTAAATCTCGCCGACCATGTATACTTACCTTGGTCTCAGCAGCGAAGTTTAGACGTTTGTCGTGGCACCGCGACTGTCGAGGGGAAGCCAACGGTTGTCGCCGTGCGAATGTTAACAGGATTCTCTGCTTCGATCCCGTTGCGTAACAGCGCGCGGGCCCTTCCGAGGTTGTCCGCCGCTGCCTTCCCCCCTCCCGTCTTTCACATAACTTCGTCGTGGCCTGGCGTGAGGGACGCATCGCCCGAAGAACTTCTGCACGTGTAGGGACCGCATCTCAACTTAAGAAAACTCTCTTCCTTAAGTCGATATTATGATGATTCACTTTCCCTTATTAATTACCACTTTATCAGGTTCTCGTGTACGTACGTAATAATGATGTGCCATATTACAATCCTTCACGTGAGTAAAGTTAATTCTACTACGAGTTAGGAAACTTGGTTTTATTAGTTTGGCAAGGAAAAAATTCTGCCGCTAGTTGCACTACTTTCAGTAAGAGGGTTACGCACTTTGGCGAGATCTGAGGATTCACGAATGTAGTTAAAACCCTTTCGTGAGCATAAGGTAGGAGTATACGGAAGATGGCATGCTGGGACTTCCTTGAAGTCGACGATTTAGGCCAGTTTCACGCGAACAACGCGTTATTGTTACCCAGCACAAACAACTCTGAGTAGACGTTTACTAAAACGTACTAAGTATAATCTACTCGGTAGTATTGGTCATGTGATCAGATCTACCCAAGATGTTTAACGTTTTTTTTTCCTACAGCATATAAACTCGAACAGTAGTGAGCGGCAAAATTGCAGAAGCGGTACATTTCAGTCACCAATCGACCTGTATTACAAGACCAGGTTAGAACAGTGCAGAATATCCTTCTGCACTAGTACAATACACGTATATGGCATTAAAATGGCGTATTAGTAAAGGTCAATTCTTTCGTGTATATCGAGTAAGTTTTCGTAAGCGCCTAGTATAGTTTTGATATTTTTGATTGAACAGATTGAATGAAAACTGTTACTTGTTGTTTGGACTGAATATTTTTGTATATAGCCTATGTGGTGTCCAAATTTTCAGTGTTGTTAATGTGTCCTCAGATTTGTGTACATACTATTAGTGTTCTGACTTTGGACCTCAGTGTTTGTATTTCCCGCGCACGAGCTTGGTGCGCACCTTCAACTGTTTACTAGGTGCTAGAGTTGGCACGACTGCACAGGAAGCAGAAGAACCAGTTGTGAACAAGACAATATGGCGGTAAGTCATGTTTCGATTCGCTGCCGTCTATCGGTTGAATTTTTGTGGCATCGTTGATGATAACTAGTATTTTGTTGTGTCGTGTTTTGTAATGTTTATGGAGAAACATTATTTGGTCCTCCGGGCCGGATCGTGCCGGTTTTTTTGTTGTTTTGTGACGTGTTGAAGTCGGGCGTCGGTCGGTACTTCGACACAGAACAGACTCGTTCGCAGTGCCGTGGTTTGTGTTTGTGTGCTTCGTGCTGCAAGACAACACGTTTTCTGGCAAGAAGGTTATCGTGGACGTGAACATATTTCAGCCCTTTGTGTGCACGTGTTCTCTATTCAGTTCTTTGTTTGCACGTGTTTCATTTTGGGCCTTTGTGTGCACGTGTTTGTACTAGCGCCGTTGTTTTAGTCTTGGGGCTTCTCTCGTGAGTTGACTTTCGTTCCATTTTCAGAAATTTCTCTGGTACGCATGTTAGCAATTTATTATTCATCGGCTTCGTTCTGTAGTTTGGATTGTATTATATTAATTTTTTTTTTTGGCTCACGTTTTTTGGCTTTAAGGTTATGTCGCATTTGGTTGTAAGTTTTCTTGGATAATTTAACCCTTTTGTACGTGTCCTCCTGCGGACTTTCGGCATGAACACTTTTGGATAGGTTTCTGTCACCAACTTTGTTTCTAGTGTCTGGTGGTAGGTTGTTGTTGTTTCTTTGGAGTTGTATTGTGATTCCTTGTTGTAATGTCAAAAATGGCTGAAGCAAAAGCAGCCTTGTTACAGCTTCATCTGGCAGAGAGTCGCCTTACACGTGCCCATGATCTGGCTCAGATCGTTATGAAAGAGCCATCCAAACATAATCTGTTTCTTGCCACCACCTGTGATCTGTCTAAGGTAAGAGATAATTTTGATACTGATTTTGTTACTGTGCAGTTGGCGGTGGATAAGTTGCTAGATGTAGATGCTCAGGAACATACTGGGCGCATGGCAGAATTTGAAGAGAAGTATTTCTATGTAATGGAGATGGTAGCTGCACTCACAGAGGAATCAAAAGTCCAGGTTTTACCCACAGCTAAGACCCACCAATCTAGGGTAGCCTTACCTAAAATAACTCTGCCCAACTTTGATGGTGATTGTAGGCAATGGCCTAATTTTTGTAACCTGTTCTCCACTTTGGTGTCTGAGAATGCTGATTTGACAGCAGTTGAGAAACTTGCCTATTTGAAAGGTGCACTTCAGGGGGAGCCTCTTTGTATGATCCAGGCATTAACCATGTCTGAGGCTAATTTTAAGGTTGCTTGGGATCTGTTGGTGGAGAGGTATGAGAACAAGCGACTAATTGTTAATGTTCATGTAGAGGCATTGCTTCATGCTCCATCAGCATCTTCCAACACCCCCGCTTCATTGCGTCGGTTGCTGTGCATCATTACAGAGAATGTTTCCGCTCTTAAGGCTCTTGACGTTCCGGTAGATCAGTGGGATTTAGTGTTGCTTCCCATCCTGTGCAAGCGTTTAGATGCCCATCTCCAGACACAATGGGAGCTCTCACTGGGTCGTGAGTTACCCACTCTGGCAGAATTCGTCTCCTTCCTTGATCGACATTGTCGTGCCCATGAGACGGTGAGTTCGGCAGCTAGCAAAAAATGCTGGGGCTTACACTACAAAGCCCAAGCCACCACTTACATTGCCCCTTTGGAGACAGCCTCGTAACGAGTCCCACAAGCAGTCATCCAAGTGTTTGGTGAGTTTCGACAAAATCAAGTGTTGTCTGTGTAAGGGTGCACACGAAGTGTTCAAATGCTCAGACTTCAGTGGCCAAACCCCTAGGCAACGATATTCCATTGTCAAGGAACGCAAGTTGTGTTTAAACTGCCTTTCTCAGTCACATCATTCCAAGACCTGTCCGTCGTCATCATCGTGTCGTCATTGTGGTGCCCGCCATCACACATTACTCCATTTTGAAGTTGACGCAGCAGAGAAGGGTACCGGTAGTCCATTGTTGCAACCAGAGTCTGGCTCTTCTTGTTCCACCGACACTTGTCCTCCCTCTCTATCTGCTGTCACTCCAGTTTCGTCGCGTGTCTCTTCAGTTGTGCTCTTGTCCACAGCCCAGGTCCAGGTTATAGATTCCAAGGGCACACCTCATGTTGTTAGAGCCTTTCTGGACACAGCCAGCCAGGCTAGCTTCGTCTCGGAGCACTGCTGCCAAAAGCTTGGGTTGGTTCGTAAGAATACTCATCTTCCCATACAATGGTTATCAAATGCAGTGGTCTATGTGGCTAGGTCATTTGCTTCTGTCATTGTGACCCCTTGTGGAACTCCTGACTTGCAGTTTGCAGTTGATGTGTTTGTCATCCCACATATAACCAGTAAGCTTCCAGGTGTTCAGTTGTCCAGTGAGGGGCGCCATTCTGTAGCTCACCTGAAACTAGCTGATCCTGAGTTTGATGTTCCTCGTTCTGTGGATCTTCTCATAGGGGCTGATCTTGTACCTAATTTCCTGACTGGAGGTAAAATCGTAGGCTCTCCTATGGCTCTCGACTCCATCTTTGGTTGGATCCTGATGGGCAAGGTCGAAGCTGAAACCCCTACACCATCTTCAGACTCGTTTTGCATTTCTCTGTTGACGATGAGCCCCCTGGAAGAGGTTGTGAGGCGATTTTGGGAGATTGAGGAGTTCCCACCAGCAAACCACAAATCGGTAGAAGAGGTGCAGTGTGAAAAACTTTTCTTAGAGAATCACAGCCGAGAGGCTGCTGGTAGATACATTGTGTCTCTACCTTTTCGTGCGTTGGCACCGGAGCTAGGTGCATCTCGGCCACAGGCAGTGAATCGGCTGCTTCGTCTGGAGCGGCGTTTTGAAAGGGACCTGACTCTTAAACGGAGATATTCAGAATTCATGCGGGATTACATTGCAGAGGGACACATGGAAAGGGTACCTGTGTCAGAACTGTCATCCTTACCTTCCTACTACATTCCACACCATTGTGGAATTAAGCCCGAGAGCACAACAACCAAGCTTTGTGTTGTGTTTGATGCTTCTTCTAAGAGCTCAACAGGAGTGTCTCTCAATGATACGCTGCTTATTGGACCCAGGCTGCAGCAGGAGATTATTGATGTTTTATTAAAGGTCAGGCTGCATATGATTGTGTTCACAGCCGACATTAAGCAGATGTATCGGCAGATAGCAGTATGTCGCAGTCATCAGAATCTTCACCGCATTGTTTGGCATTTCAGTGACAGTGATGTGGTGGAAGATTATCGCTTGAAGACAGTTACTTACTGTTATGTCCGCGAAGCTTCGTTAACGTCCCCTGCCACTTAGTTATATTGTTCGCTTCTCCGGCCGTCCGCCATCACTGCCTCAGTCCTGCTAACACCACATCTCCCCTTCTTTATTTAATATACATTATCCCTTATATACTACTCCAACTCAATTACGTCTCAACACCCTAATTTGTATTATCACACTTATAGATCTAAACGTTTGGGTTGAACCACATGTCGTCCACTTCTGGTCATGTAGCTCATCCTGCTCCCATCTGATGTCTGCTGTTCTTCCGCAGTAAAACCC
>PNEQ01054556.1:0-21230 GCA_003012365.1 Medauroidea extradentata
CACGAGCCGCCACTGAGCCCTACCTGGCAACAACTCACGAGCCGCCACTGATTGTGTGATTTGACGGTCCACAGTAACATGATCCAGTACGTAGCACAGTAACGGTGCGTTTTCGCGCCTAGATTCACAACAGTTTTTGTTCCTCTTATGTGAGGATTGTTTCCTTAAACTATTGACATACAGTCTTATGACATCCTAATCAAATGTTTCCTCCGCTGTTTTCAATGAACTCACGGAAAGTAAAGTATTGTTGTAGATACCTTCTGTTAAAATAGGGACAACAGTCTAGTTTGATTGTCGGTACTTCATGTATTGTTCCTATAACAATCTGTTCTATAGACAGTGCAAACAGCATCGTTCTTTTACAGGACATATTGTTACAGACTTTTGTAGGAATAATCCTGTTCCTAAAGCAGTACTTTTCTTTCAGCGCATGGAGATAAATTATAGGTTTAGGCTGGCGGCGTACAATTCGCGACAAATCGCAGATGACACTGTTGTTAAGTCTTGTTTGGTGTCAGCAGATCATATAAATGACCGTGGTTACATTCTTCTATCTGTTGTGTGAAAAACGGAGACATTGAGAACGTGCGCGGTTTTTTTTTGTTTTTTTTTTTATGTTCTGGTTTTCGAGATGACGTCGTTGTACCGGGGACACAATCTATTAAAACATGGGAAAATTAATCAGTAACGGGACGATCTAAAATTTTTCGTTCCAGTAGCAATTCACGCAAATGTAAGGTTTCCACCAAAGTGTCTCCCAGTTAATATTTTTCGAGTTATGTGGCCAGTCGAACTGACGAACGACCTGGTATTAACACATGAATTACATGAATTTTAACATCAAGCCTGAATATTTTTCTAAAAATATTTGACGGCAAAAGGTAACAATAACATTTTTAAGTAAATATAGTTAAGAGGTACGTATAGTAGACATTAACTTAAAGCTTAGATTGGAGGAAAAGGTTGGAAACTTCTTCCGCCTGACCCCTTGCATGCACCCCTGTTGTTACCTAACACAAGTGTACCAACGTCCAGTGTGATCATTCTTTCATTAAGTCTTTGTTCGAATTTTTATTTACTTAATGCTATAGGGTGTTTTTTTCGCTCTATTACTTTCAAGTTTCGACGAGACCTTACCAGTGACCATATGTCGTTATTTTATCTAAAAGGAATTAAGAAAATCACCACGTCACGGTAGTTATACTTTACCAAATAATGTCATTTTACAGTACAGCAATCTGAATCTCCCTTCACACTGTCTATTAACACACATACACACACAACAAATTAAAAGAACTTCAGACATATTTTACCGTCTAGTGGGTAGAGTACTAGCGTGTTAATTTATTCAAATAGCAAAAAAAAAAAAATTTTTTTTTCAACAGTGGCAGGTTTCATATAATAATGAAATAATTCTAATATTTATCTTGAAGTGTAGTTAAAATATGTTTGCATGCGTATGACCGATATAATATTAGTATCGACACTTGTGAAACCTACCAAGTTTGCAACCACAGAGTTGCACTGAAGTGAAGGAACTGAGAGTGACTCTCAGCCCAGTTTTCCCTCTGCACAGTCGGTGCTGTGGGAGTAATCACCGCCGTGTGTGTGCGCGCGATACCGGCTCAAACGTTGCCATGGCAACGCGTTTTCCGCGTCGCGACGCCAGACACGGCTGGCGCGAAAATCCAACCGCCGCGCCGTCCGTATACATACCTCGCCTCAGCGACGCCTGCCTTGATGAAGATCAAGACTTTAGCAGATACACTCCAGGGCAGGACAGAGATAAAGCACATCCACATTCTGGTGTTTTTCGTTCTCGGGTAAGAGACTGCGGTCAACTCATATCGGCTAAGGTGCACGCCTCCTGCCGCGGAGAAACGGGTGCGTTTCTAGCCGGGGTTGACCTGGATTTTCGCACGTGGGAATCATGCTGAACGACTCGGGTTTCTGCGAGGATCTCCCGTTTTCCCGCGTCTTCATTCCGGCGCTCCTCCTTACTTACGTCATGTCGGGGCGGCGGTTGGCGTATAGGTTAGAGAACTCCACTTCCACCAAGCGATCTAGGTTCGATTCTCGGCGAGGTCGGTCCCCGGATTTTCGCATGTGGGAATCGTGCCGGACGACGCCTCTGGTTGGCAAGTTCTCTCGAGATCTCCCGTTTTCCCCGCCCTTTCATTCCAGCGCTGCACCACACTCACCTCATGTCACCCCTCACCGATTATTATACCGGCGTACACCGGTGTTTCAACCACTGCTGGATTTTTAGTCTTGTGTGTTTGAAATTCTTGCGATCGTGTGCTTTAAAAACGTAATATATACCTAATTAGTATTATAGTTTAGTTCATCCATTGCAGGATAAAATTATGGATTTTATAAAACTCAGTGTAAGACATGTCCTGTAGTAAGATTTTTAAATGTTTGTTGCAATGGGAGTTTACAATTAGAATTTATTGGTTTGTGGACATACGCCATTGCAAAAAATCAGACATAAAAAAAACAATCCCAGTGGAATTCTGTCAGTTTTTTAATATAAATAATAATTTTAAAAACTGTCAGATTTCCTCTGGGATTGCTTTTTTCCTGTTTTTATGTCTGTTTTTTGTTATTTTTGTACTTTGTCATTCAAGACAAGTTTGATCAGCAAAACATGAGCAATGGTGTATGTCCACAAACCAATATAGTTTAAATGTCCTGTAGTATTCCGTACAAACAACATCTGCAAGAAAACCAGGTACATACACTGTCAGTTGTTCACATTTGTCTGGACTAATGAGGTTTCTGGTATTCTATTACTGAACGCATGTTATTAGTCTGCAAACAGTTTAACCGAGTCGAATAATCGTCATCCAATCGCATATGTTATAACAAGTTACATTTTCGCAATTTTAGAGACCTGCAAAATTCGCGTTGTTATTTGATGACACGGCTCGACTTCATTGCTGTGTACGTACCTGAACTAGTCTGTGATTTCATTGGTCACAGGTTTTTGTGAGATGCTATTTATGTGTGTATTTACTGTACAGACGATTGGTCACACTAAAACGGAATTTTAATTATTGGCTAGAAGCGCTCATTACGGCTTGCCACGAAATTTTGAGCCAATGCGATATACTGAACGAGTCTACGATCACTTGCTCTCTAGTCTGTTGTCGGAAAATAACACAAATTTCGCAAGTCCTTAGCACTTTTCCACTCTCTCTCTCTCTAAACTAAACATAACCCAAAGTACATATTTTATGTTATACGTACTTTGCAATAGTGCAGTGCTCGTAGTATATTTCCTGAAGGCATCGTGTTTGACTAGCGCTATCACTGTCTTCTGTACTTGCCTACGTAAAGACGTGAATTATGTCTTCCTAGCTCTAGTGACACGTGAGAATTATTGGCTACAGTCTATATGTAACAACGTAGCAATAGCTTAGAAAGGTATAATTTAAACGCTGCCATGCTGTACAGGACCGTATTTCACGTATCTGATTCATAAACAGTAAACGTGAGTTAGTGGATCTGAAACTACGTCGTTGTAATAGTAATTCTTGAAGGCGGTGAAAGTCTGAGGATTTATTAAGTGACCTATTCTTTCAGGTTTACCGGTGATTCACAATTATACAACATACATTTGCCAGTGTGTCACATTGATTGGCCTATCTGGAGGAGCAAAACCAGTGACTACGAGAAGAAGCTGATCAGACGTGGAGTTTTCTGTTGTAGGCAGACCTCTATCAAATTTTCAATATTGAGCTTATTATTTATGACGTAATAATAAAGATGGAGGAAGGCCGCGATACCGTCTTTTATTTCATATGACCTGCTACGAAATGTTTAGTTAAAAACATGAGGGGTGAAAATGTGTTTTGGCTGTTCTCGCTTTCCGGGAATAAATATACCCGCTCGCATATTTTTGCTGAAATAATTTCGCACCAACTTGTTTCAATGTCTTATGTGCACGTTTGTACCTCTGCTTCATTATCAGTAGGGCCATGAAGTTTTTGCGAAAATAATTTTGCACCACTTTGTTTCAATGCCTTACGTGCACATCTGTAGCTCTACTAGTGGCCAGTGCTATACGATATTTTAAGGGCATGGGCCCGAGTTTCTTCGCATTTAACGACAATTATTTTTTTAAAACATAAATAGGAGCCGATATCGTAAGATCGCTTCGTAACTTTGTTACGACTGAAACTACATACTCAAATTTTGTCGAGTCAGAATTGTGCAAATTAGTTGCTAAATAGTTCATTAACGAAATTTCCTTTAAATTGATAAATTAGCTATTGGGATACAGTTTGTCTCGAAAAATTACATTGCATAGTAAAACCAATTTGCAAAAAAGTTACGAAGCAATATTACGATATTGACTCTCGTATGGATTTTAAAAAATAATTCTCTCGTAAACCGAGAAACTCGGGCCCAGCCCTTAACTCCCAGCGCCTCTTGGGTTTTCCCACAAATCACAGACTTCTGGTGTCGCAGTGAACGTTCTTCTGATTGTGCAGAGTCGTTTTTGCATTTGACTGTGCCAAGAATACGGCGCCAGTAACCATGCATCAGAGCTGCTGATGTGCGCGTAAGGCAATGAAACATGTTGATGCAGATTTATTTTCAAACTAATAATTAGAGCCCGGTAATTTTCGCGAAAAGAATTTTGCAGCACTTTGTTTCAGTGCCTTACGTGCGCACCTGCATCTCTGCTATGTGGTCAGTGATTAGATGCCGTAACACCCAGCGTGTGGAGGTTAAACCCGCAAATCACAAACGTGATGTGTGACAGTTATCCGTATACTGATTAGCACAGTCAAATGAATAACGACTCTGCACGAAAACACTCTGTCAATAGCCATGAAGTTGAACTGCAGGTGTGCACGTAAGACACTGAAACAAAGTGGGGCAAAAATCTTTTCGCGAAAATTACCGGGCCCTACTAATAATCAGTGGCCCTAATGTTAGTTCGCCTGTAAAATGACATTCATACATCTGCAGCTCTGCTTAACGTCAGGCGGTCGTGCAGACGATGTCCTTAACTTTACTTGTATGTATGAGACACTTTCTAAGACTATCACACAAAGTTGTGTTTGGTGTTCTCAATATTTGCACATAAATACTTCTTAGTCTCTTAATCGTCAGGCGAATGCATGTGACGTGACCCATTTTCAGTGGAGATTTTTTTCCGTCAGCTTCTCTGTGCTTTATTGAACACTTCCGAAAGTCCGGCTGAAATCCTTCTTTAATATAATCAAATGTTCTTCCGCCGCTACACATGTAGATAAGTCATGCGTACACCTAGTGATTTGTCACTGTGATAATAATCTGTAATAATATACGATAGCGTGTGTTGTATACGTATTATTTTTAGAGTCTATAATGTTGTACGGTGATCTGCACAATGAGCTTTAATGATTAGCACAGACCTTTAGTTATATGTAACGGTAGAAGAACTATTATTTAAATTTTTTGAAACAATCTATAATCTGCAGTAGTCAATAATGGCATTATTTTATGATACTTGTGTAATAAAAATACTTGTAATGCTGTACAACAAATACGTAAGAATACGATGGTCTTAAATCTTCTATTCTGTATACACAGATCGTGTGACACGGTGGACTGTTACAATAAAACAAATTGCTGAAATTCTTCTTTCTGCATGACTAGCACAGAAGAATCCACCAACTTCGCAGGTCTTAAACTATAGATGTACATTTTTCTATGAAATTTTAAGGGGAAAATGTATTTCCAATTGTTACGGTTACTAGTACATTAGACATAAACATATAATAGAATGGTACAGCCTAAACGTTTTTAGGGCTTGATTCTGTTACACATTTTAGTGTTGATGTGGATCTAATTTATATTGTGTTATATTATATGAGTATATATAATGTTCTTCACCCCCAAAAGTTGAGTTCGCGTTATTTTTGATAGCGAAATGGAGCAGTGATAAATTACGTTCGCCTCGCAACCGAGAGGGCCCGGGTTCTATCCTCTGCTCCGGCCATCCTGACTTCAGGTTCCCATGATAGTTCTTAGACGATTCCATACTGTTGGCCATGACTGAATCCTTTACCGTTCCCTGTTTTGTCCGAGTTTATGGTCCCGTCTCTGATGACCTCACTCTCGACGAGATGTGAAGTCTAACTTTAGAATATTCACGGTAAAATTTGCATTATTAAAGTCCTATTAGTATATTTTCAGTTGATATGTATTTTTCTTTCTCTTGTTAATATAAAATTTTAAGCGTTGGCAATAAACTCAATGTGCAGTTTTCACTGTACTCGATGTTATAATCTGTTTAATACAACTTCATTAATTTTTGACAGCTATCTATTGGCAATAACTGTTAATATTTTGTCACGTATGTCAACATGTACAGCATACATGGTGAAACAGGATTCTTCTCAGGTTCATTTTCAGAACTAAAATGTCGACTGGCACAGCGTAAAACATGTATAGCATTTTTAAAAAGTTGTACCCTCGGAACTGCCAAATGTGACTGAAGTTAAACTAAGCTTAACATAACAGCTGAACCAACAATAAATGTATTTAGTCACTGATGTTATTGATAAGCATTGTGAAGTGCACGCTTTGCTGTGAACGACCTATACCTCCCTCTCTTTACGTCGTTGCACGGGCTCGAGTAGGAGTGAGTGTCAGCCTTCCACGATGTAAGGAGAACTTGTATGCGTGTGTGTGCGTGTAAGAAACGAAAGGAAGGAATGGGGTGAGGAGGTAGGTGGGACACACACACACACACACACACACACACACATGGGTTCACTGGCCGCCGCGAGTGTAGCAGTGATGATTGATGGCGCCTGGCCACACTACCTTCTCGGGCGAGCTTTGAAAGCTAGCTGTGTATGCTGTAGGAGGTTGGGAAGGTAGCAGAGAATATTCACACCCGGTGTTTATGGGCTAGCGGCATTTCCGCTATGAGCCTGTCCGTGGAATAGCTTGTGATGTCCCCGTCTTGCCTCGGCCACCTCGCTTGGCGATTATGAAAAGTCTCGATTATCCCGGGTACAGGATAATTCCAACACGAAACGTTTGCGAAGTGATCCGAGTGAAGTTTGCTTGCTCCCGTGAAGTGAATCAGGCCGCTGAGCGGTGGGCAGAACTCCGGCCGTTAAAAATTATTCGAAATCTGCTCAGCGTGCTTTAGTTATGTCTGCCCAGGAATATAATTCAAAGAACGTTACAACACATGCCCATTTCAGGTCTCATGTATCTCTAACGTTTATTTTTACGCTGCCAAAAATGGCGATAATAGGTATTTTTGTGGCCTTTTTTTTTTAGGTATGAGAATCTTGGCGCAGAATATTTTAAAAGGTATATTAAACCTTTATCATTCCTATTACGCCATAAAATAATAGGGCCACTGAACGTCTTAAAGAAGCGAGTTGTCGGCGAGAAGACAGCACACATATTCAGTGACTTGCACCCAGATACTAGGGAAAGGTATGACGCGCGCGCTCTGTCGTCCTTATCGCTTCCGAAATTCTAAGCTTCGGTCGCTTTAAATAAGTCCACCCAGACGGTGACCTTAACAATGCAGTTGTTTTAATAACTTTTATATTTGTACGAGACATTGTTTTTGGACATACATTGCGATTATTTTTTCTGTAACGGAAAAATAAAATTCTTTCATAGTTGTTATGCAAGGGCATCTCAACATCCGAATTTACATAAACTATTTTATTTTAGAAACAGAAACCAATTGATTAACCGAAATTAAATAATTCCAACTGAAGAACATTCAAGGGCTAACTCAAGACATGTATAAAAGTTGCGTTCTATTTTTTTGTTTTTTTTTTTTTTGTTTTGTATTTTCAAATTTTTAAAAATTTCAATTTTAAATGTAGTAGTTTTTTTTATGCTACAAACATACATTCAGTGCAGTTTTTGTACATGACCTAGCCCGTGATACTGTTCTTCTGTGTGAATAATTTAATTTCTCTATGTCAGTCGGTTTTCCGTTCCTGTATAGAACAGTTTAACACAAATTTCGACTTCGACATTACATCATTAAAAAACGATTAAGCTAAAAATATTTATTACAGTAAAAACCAGTCACAATGTATGGCATGATACACCATATTTCGTACAAATATAACAATTATAAAAACAATTAAAATTTTTGGTGAACCACCTTCTAAAGGCTTGGTATAAGAAGCCGCGTAATTGCATAATTTTTTTATTCATTTTTTTTTAATTCTGAGAAGAATAATGTTAACTCTGCGATTATGTATTAAACTATGTTTACCTTGCACTACGTTTTAGTCAAAACGATTTATATGTTGACGTGTAGTTAGGCCGTAATCTGTCGAGCAAATTACGAACATAAACAAAAAAATTATTTTATTGATTTCGGCCTAATTATAAGTCAACAGCTAAATCGCAATATCTGTAAGCACAAGGTAAACAGAATTATCTGTATAATCGCAAAGTTAACATTTTCACATAATTTCAAATAAGCTAATAATTTACCAAATGTTGATATGTTGCCACACCACATCTACTGTTGTGTTTTTTTGTGCTCTTTAAATTATATATATATATATATATATATATATATATATATATATATATATAGGAAATGTTATATTGTTATTTTTATTCAGCTGCGTCTCCTCTTGATCTTGTTATAAGAAAAAGTTTCAAACACTTAAAAACTGACCTTCACTTATGGCGGGTGTTTTTTTTTTTTTTTTTTTTTTTTCAGTTCCTCGGCCACGTTACATCGATATGTTGCATTCGTAATGGACGTATTTTAGGAATGAAATGAGTAAACTGTATAATTCGTCAGTATAATAGCTTGCTGGTTGTTCGTCCGATTTCATTTCAGGTTATCACACTTATCACTGAATAAACTTCTTCTAATTTTGTGTGTGGCTGGTAGTAATAAAACTTACAAAAATATTTTGTGTCCGGGTTTTGTTAGCCTTCGCACATCTCATATTGATTTCAATGAACTTAATGCATTTCATATAATCAGTATCTTTATAACGTTTTACATATTTCAATTTTCATACATATCTTACAAATTATCGTTGTTTTTTATTACGTCGCATTGGCACTGGTGTATAAGAGGTTCAGAATAATATGAGCACTTTTGAAACCAATTATTTTTACTTCCATGTAATTTATTCTTCCTGACACTTTTTAAATAAATAAATCAATATACGTAACAGTCAAAACCGTACACAAAAGTTAACGTTAGAGGCCACTGTATATATATATATATATATATATATATATATATATATATATATATATATATATATAGTGCTTGCAAATTACTATTCCAGGCAAGATGTTCTTCAAGAGTCTGGTTGCCGACGCCGAGCCTTCTCTCGTACAAGCCTATTCATCGGATTTTTGAAAGTTCGCGGAAACCCTAGGGACCACTTACAATTCGAACAGGTAATAAATATATCTTGCGTGAATGAGAGCATAACACATTGTCAAGTGAAAGATAAACTATATATCATCTCGTGAGTATCGCCTAAAGAAAAATTCATTACATATAATTTACAATTTGCCATGAAAAGGTAAAGTAAATAGCCTAAATAATGTATAGACTCTATGCTTACTAAAACATTATATAAAATATCGAAAAAAAAAAAAACTATTGTTAGCAGTTGAGTGTGTTTGATTTCCCCACGGGTCACCAGACGTTTCGATATGGTGTAACGTTACGTCACTGGAGTGCTGCGTAAGTTAAGTGCCTGACGTTCCTCTGTTAGTTGTGTGTTCTCGCTTAGGTGGACCAATGAAAATGCCGGTTCAACTACTTCTTGTCAGCTATTTGGCTTCAAACGGCAAAAACCTTGCCAAATAATCGTCAGCCTTTCGTATAAGTAGGGCCCGGTAGTTTTCGCGAAAAGATTTTTGCCCCACTTTGTTTCAGTGTCTTTCGTGCATACCTGCTGCTCAACTTCATGGCTATTGGAAGAGTGTTTTCGTGCAGAGTCGTTATTCATTTGACTGTGCCAATCAGTATAAGGATAGCTGCGACACATCACGTCTGTGATTTGCGGGTTCAACCTCCACACGCTGGGTGTTACGGCATCCAATCACTGACCACAAAGCAGAGACGCAGGTGTGCACGTAAGACACTGAAACAAAGTGAGGCAAAAATCTTTTCGCGAAAACTACCGGGCCCTACGTATAAGGTGCATATAGTGCTACTAGAGTTTTGGAAACGACGTAGGTACCAAGAGATTTTAACGATTTTTCTCTCACTCTTATAGAATATATTTTTCGTGAATTCAGACTTCTCTTCGTGATAGTTATTAGGTTGAACTCTTGGGTGTGACTGTCGACTTAATTCGATAGTTACTATGATATAAATATTGTTCTTCAGAGTTACACATTTTTTGTCATACCTACAGACCGGAAACATTGGCGGGTTCAATACCTCCAAGACTATATGTGAACTCAAGCAGACAGCAGTTGCTCATTGGCTGGTCTCCGACACAGTGATACCACATGACTGGGCGCCCATTTAGTTGCTTCTTTCTTATTCACTCAGCGCTCTCCAAGATATGTCAAATAAGTCAAGAGCCAATTGTGAAAGAGACTTGAACCTACATTTGTTTGAATGCTTGCTTGCGCCCAAGAGAAGACGCGAATTTTTTCAGGTCCCTTATCCAACCTAAATCAACTATTATAATACTTATATTTTGGTAGAAGCTGCACTTTCTCCTCCCCCCTGCCACGTCCCTTCAACCCCTCTGCCTCACTCCCCGTCCCTCCCTCTGACGTCTCCTCCCCCTACACAAACCTTTCCACAACTAGGTACTCCCCTGCAAGATGACAAACATTTTTCTTAGAAACAATGTCCAGCAATAAGCTTTGTAAGAGACGGCAACGTAGTGTATGTAAATGACAACCAGGATGATGCGCATAACGGAGCTCCATCTTAATTTCAAGCCAATTACGTAAGTCATGCTAACCACGTGCCGTTACTTGGGCTGAGAATAACTGCATCACCTACCCATTCTCCACGCCTCGGAACTGACTGTGGCGCGGGCGGTATTAAATCTTCAGCGCGGCCATAAAAATTGTAATAAAAAAGAATTTATTATACACGCATGGAGCCTGGATGCATAAATAGCCGTCCAGCAGAATGGATATTAAAAAAAAGCGGTTGTAATTTCTACGTAATGGCGCAAGATATTACTTCACTTTTCACTTATGATGCCAGCAAGGATGAGTTAATATCAGTTTTTGGGGACAGGGAAGGGAATGAAATATTGAAATATTGTGCCAAGTGCGAGTGACCTCTTTATTAAATACAGTAAGATGTATCGTGTACAGCATCAATGTGTCATGATCAGTGATCCGGAAATTTCACAAATTCATTTGATAAGACGTTAAGAGTTCAAACTCATGGACACGTACATTACTTTTGAAATTGGGTTACAGTTAATGAAGCTCTAACGAACTGTGAACCAATAGCTGACCGGCATCAAAACACTCATTGACTCCCAAGCTATTTTGTCATGTGCAACTGACCACTCACTGGAGCGTCTGCCAACGAACTAGTAGTTAACGAAAGATTTTACACAGAACTGTAGCTTCCAGCTGGCCGGACGTTGAACCCGCGAATTTTGCGGGTCTCAAATCATGACTAGGGACCTGAAAAATTCTCTTTATTTTCTCACAGCAGGCTGAACTCCAAGTTACTGTGTCTACATCTAATTGCTGCTGTTGGCCGATGGCGATAGTTTGTGTGGCGTGTCTGATGGACTTTCTCAACCAATGATTAGAGAAGATGATTTATCGCGGGAAAAGTTGAGTGTTTTCTAGGCTTCAATGTAATGTATTCATTTCTGACGCTTTTATTTCGTTACTGGCGCGTCCCTATTTGACTGGGCCAATGATATCTCTGGTGCACTACTACTGAACTTCTGAGATTCGTCTGTAAACAACTACACCGTGGCACATAACCGCCGGCCAACAATACATGACGCAGGACGCTACACTGATTTGCAGAATACGCTGGCAGAAAACATTCTCGCGATAAATCACCCCATTACCAATTATATAAGGGCAGCTGTGAATGCCCAATTGTTTTGTTATGCGGGGACACGCAGCCAATAACGACACGGAGAGTGTTCCAGTGAACATAGGCCAGTGGATTCTAGACTGTCGCCAAATAACGCGCGTGTCTCTAATCATTAGAGACACTGGAAAATCCCGAAAGTATTTAACATAGTCTCCAATAAACTGTAGGATCTCAATCGTGGCACGTGTGAACATTTTTCTGGCAAACCACACACGTTCTATGTTAAAAATGTAATAGGGTCTGTTGAAGAGGAACAAAGTGCTTCATATAAATGATAGCCAATATAGATGCAAAATCTACAGTGTTATACATAGTATGTTAGAGCCTAGCAAACAATCTACTTTTCCCGCGATTTACCAGTGTCTCTACTAATCTTTAGGGACCTGAAAAATTCGCGTCTTCTTTTGGGCGAAAGCAAGCATTCTAACAACTGTAGGTTCATGTCTCTTTCACAATTGGCTCTCGAGTTATATGACGCCTCTTGGAGAGCGGTGAGCCAACAATAAAGAAGCAACTAAATGGACGTCCAATTATGTGGCACCACTATTTCAAGAGAGCGGCCAATGAGAGACTGTTGTCTGCTTGAGTACACACATAGTCTTGGAGGATAGCCTACACGTCAGTGACCCTGCGAATTTTTCTGATCTTTACTAATTATGACTAGAGACCTGAAAAATTCGCTTTTTCTTTTGGGCACAAGCTAGAATTCCAGCAACTGTATGTTCGTGCCACTTTCGCAGTTGGCCCGCGACTTATTTGACACTTCCTGGAAGCCAATAGTACAGAAGCAACTAAATGCAGGCCCATATCTCTACGTCATCGAGCAGCCAGTGAGCAGATAATGTCTGCTTGAATACACACATGTTCTTGGAGGCTAGACTACTGGTCCGGTCTTTACTAATCTTGACAAACACCCGCTATCCACCGTCGAAGGCGGATTGAGTGAGTGAGTGGAGAGCATTGGCGTGTTGCATGGTAAGCTGTACTTTAGCGGCGTCTGTACAAATTCATCAGCTGGCTATCGGTAGTGGTAAGACACGAGTGTGATGCTAAGGGACCCCTGATTTTCACGAAAATATTTCTACACCAACTTGTTCCAGTTGCTTGGTTCCACCTTTACAGTTCTGCTTCTTTGTTATTGGCAGAGTATCTTCGTGTAAAGATGTCTCCCATTTTACTCTGCTAATAAGACTAAGATTACTGCGAATAACACTCGTCCATGATTTGCAGTAAAACGTTAAGACACGTGAGAGTTAAATTCATCCAATCACTGACCACGAAGCAGAGCCACAGATGGTGCTCACGAGGCACTGAAGCAAACTGCTTACCTAAAACAGCCACTTCTAATAGGCAACTACCTTGCGACACACGCCACGCCACTGGCGGAGAGGAATGCGTGACTCCCAATTACATCATCTGGGTTTGATTCCCAACGGGTGCGCTCCTGAATTTCGGATGTAGGAATACATTGGCGGAAGTTGCGACTGACCGACCAGTTATTTCGAGGTTCCTTCATTTCCCCTTACCTTTTATTCAATTGCTGCTCTTTACTTTTCTATCATCCTTCCCAACCACTCAAAATCTCGGAAAGATGAGATGTCGAGCGAATGACTGTAACTACCTATCGTCGATAAAATCTTTCATACTCATCATAATTACATGGGACTTTTTGGCCGAGTAGATATTTTACTAATATACGTCTGTTTATGCAGCACAGTAGTATGCTTTGTTTTCAAGTATAAAATTAAAAATGGATTTTAGAAATATATGGGTTTGAAACCACAAAATCTATAAAAATGGAAAAACTGTAAGCTTTATAATTATTAATGTAATAATATCCAGAGCTCTGTAATAACCAAATCTTAAAAATACAAACATCTTAACCTGAAAATGATTTTACTGTTCGAAAACTTCTCGTGCGGGGATTTACGGAAGTTAAAATAATTTTTAAATCAAAACGCTAGTTTTTTTAAAAATGATAACACGTGACATGTGGAATATTGACGTATAGTTAGCATGTTTACATTGGAAATGAAGCTTGAGTACATAAAATATATTTATACTTAAAATAGTTCAGGTATAATATCGACATTGTGACTCTTGATTAATATATAATCTTTAATGTCTAATTCCACAGTCTTCCTTCTTTAAAGTTAAAAAGAAAATCGTGTAAAGCTAAACCTTAATAGCTTGGTCCCGTGTTCTTATGACAAGCATCAGGTAACTTACTAAACGGGGTTTTTATGGCTATGTTGTATGACATGAAAATCCCATCAAACCTTTATGACACAAAATCTCAGTTTCTTGTTTCAGGCTGTAGTACTTATTAACATCCAACTTTTTTTTACCAAGCATAATTGTAATTAGAAACGTTCGAGACGACGGTTGAACGAACATGCCAGTGAAGGAGAACGTGTTATCGAGGTAGCCAATTTACGAAGCTTGATTTTATTTACTTTTTCTGCAGTTAGGACAGGCTTTACCAGAATCAGTCCAGTAACTAATCTTCACTGAAGTTTTCCCCAAGTTTCAAATTACGCCAAATATTTTCTGGCAGTTTTTTTTATTGAGGCTTAAGTTCGACCAAGCTTAGCAATTATTAATTTCGTAGTTAAGTGGATGATAGACCACGTAGAACATTTGTCTCGGAGGTACACCAACAATAGTGCCAGAATAACACGTTATTTCTACAACGATTGTTCGACCGCTTGTTCGCATCTCTCAGCGGTTGCAGCTCCTGGCTGCTGAGCCAAACATCCCACATTCGATTTCCGACTGGGGAGGTCAGTATTTACAATGGGAATATTGCCTATTTGTATTTTTGTTCTATATGTATTTAAGAGTGCGTCTAATTTAATGAGGAACGGTATCACACTTTCTTTATTTATGTCCGTATAGCTCGAGGAAAACGTAAAATAAAAAGAGCGTTTATTTCAGCTCAGTACAAACGCGTGCCGCCATGTTGATGTCCCTGTGACGTCATTGGACTTGTTATCTCATGTTTGTTTACTCTAACTCTACAGCAACTTACGTTTAGTTCGTGAAATTGCGTTTAATACAGTTTTTTTTGTGTGTGGGAAGAACGGCTGGGACTTCAAATAGTTATACGTGTCTATAGTAGCTCATTTGTGAAGCAATACAATTACATTTACTCCAAATACAATATTTACTACAGCGCCGTGTGACAATACGAGACGGACTGCGTGGTTTCTAAAAAACGAAACCTGAAACAGTCTGCTATTAGCGACAGAAGTATAGTTTATTTCAGTGTACTGTGTACTGTATGACACGGTAAGCATGAAATAAATACGTTCTTTTAAGTTAAAAGTTGCATAATGCGTGGCCGCCCCACCTGTAGAAACGGTTTAGCAAATAGGTGAGTTCAAGGCACCAGTGATTGGGCGATAAATCGAGAGGTGGGAGGGGTTTTGCGAAATGCATCAATAGATGGCAGCACTGCTACGGCAGTTCTCGTGGAAGCTCAACAAGAAACGAATTGAGAAGAAAAATTTATTTTCAATAGATAAATTAATGTGTTGTATTATTTTTCGACTCGCGCATTCTGAACGCTCGATCACCAGTCTATAAGAGTCAACAGGTTTGCCTAAACACATTGAATCTGTTAGCTCGGTAGGTTCGCTGTTTGGATGCGTGCAACCTTCATACGGTTGACTTTAAACCAAAATGTATTGTTCTAGAGCGGATTTGACACAATAAAATGAACTCATAGTAAGCTATCATCATTACGAAGTTTCAATAAAACTGACATAAACTCAAACCTACCACTAAACCGTTGCAATGCGAGGGAGCTACCTTGCTGTCTTCACTCCTCTCAACTCAGTTCCAGTGAAATATTCGTTATTAACTAAGAAAATATTCAACTGCAATGGTACGTGCATTGACAACGATCAAATTTCACGTAGTTTTTTTTAAATTTGCTAAATTGTTTAAGTCAGTGTTAAATTACAAAAGCTACCGCCTGACGGGCGGGCGGTAAACGAAAACAACTGTCCAATTATGTCATACGCGTGTTAGCCAATAAGAACGTGTTTTCAGCGTTTACGGAAGCGTTTGAAAATATGGCATTTTTAAAGCAAAGTAATATTAAAATTAAAATACGAACGAAATTATTACTTTACGTGGTTGCATTTGGTGTGAAAATATTTCAGAAGGATCATGTAAATATGAAATTGCTATTCTAGGTACCGTCTCCATTGTCTCTCCGAGTTCAGGACTGAGAGTTGTGTTGTCCTCTCATGCCCATGGGAGATGCTTAGCAAAGTGGCTGACATCTGGTGGTGAAATTCTGAACTTTCGGAATGGTGATACCGACTGCAGACGCTGTACACGTGCGTAGCGAAGCTATTTAATGTCGATAAATAAATACTAGGTGGCAAAAGTTCTATTGTACTCCATTGTAAAAATAAGAGAGTTTTATTAAAAATAGGTCTCTATATGTATATAAAGAGCACTGTCCAGAGATAACAGATAATATCGTTAATAGAGCTGTAATTTTTACACATCGCAACTTCTTCCGAACTAATTGTGTTCATATGTAAACATTATGTTCTAAACTAGCTGCATATACTCTTTGCCCTTTATTTTCTAATTACCGTTTTTATTGTAGTTAAAATACATTGTTATCATTATCGCAGGTTTGTTAAGAACAAAAATGTTAGGCCTCACCTCGTCCACTCACTGAATTCTAAATTGTTGTAATGATAAAGTTGTAGACGTGTCTGTGCAGTTGTATGCGTTTAAATATATACTTGGCATGCGAGTCCTATGTAAGATAATTTTTCGTTTTTATGTTTATTATTTTTATTAGTGAATTATTTTTTTTTAACTGCAAAAAACGTTACAGACATTTTCCAAAGCTACGTTTGCAGAATGTTTCTTAAGTATGCGCTAACGTACAAATTACAAGTTAATATTATCACATTTTATGTAAAGTATTTGTCTACTTGCAATAGGAAACGATAATATTAATAATATGTTGTAAAAACTGCATGAACTTACCTTCAAGAATAATGTAACCGACAAGCATTCTGAAATAATCGGTTCGGTGTGTTCAAATTTTAATCAATTTTTCTAGTTTGCAAAAATATTATATTTTCATTTTTTTCCTTGCTTAAAATGCATTGTAAGCGTAACGAAATCATTTATTCGTACACACTCTCCATGCGAACTTATTTCTCGTCGCTTCTAATGTAATACACACTGCAATGAATAATATTAAATATGTGAAACAATTTATTACATGTTTCGCATTAAATAATTCGTCGTGATCAATATTAATTTTGCATACGTAAACTACGCCCTGCATTAAATCCACACGATCTCTTGAAAATGCAATAAACTCGCGTCTCCATTGCCACACATAGTAAAAATACATTTATTTCACCATTCCGGCCGTCTGCTAGGTGCGACGGTGCTGCTCCTAGCGTTGCTTTTCGTCTCCTATACTGCGGAAGGCGAACCACAGCAGAATCACCTCGCATAGTCGGCCTCCCCCCCCCCCCCTTCCCGGGGTGGGTCGTTGTTTTCATCACCCGGCGCCTCCCGTGGTTCTAAACCTGCCGTATCTCATCATAATCTACTACGATTTGTTAAATTCAGCGAGGGTACAACAAGAGGACCAACACAGGTTTTTTTGTCTTAGTTTTAAAGACCTACGATAGCCGTTTTATGTGTATGTTTATGTTTTATTAGACAATAAATTATTATTGTAAAAGCAAACAACTGTCTGACAATTAGTTATTAGAGCCAGGACTTTCTCGCGAGTTCTATATCCAGCCGGCTGGATACAACCATTATTATGTAAAAGGTCCGGTAGTTTTCGCGAAAAAAAAAATGTTTGTACCTCTTTGTTTTAATACCTTACGTACACATCTGCAGCCATGCTTCGTGGTTATTGACATCGTGTCTTTGTGTAGAGGCGTCTGTCATTTTACTGAGCCAATCATAACAGGGTTACCACACCTATGTGATTAGCAGGTATAATACCAAGACGCTGAGAGTTAAAAAAAACATCTAATCATTGACCACGAAGCAGAGCTGCAGGTTTTCACGTTAAGACACTGGAACTAGTTGGTGCTGAAATATGTTCGCGAAAATTAACTGGTACTTTGGCATTCTCGAGCGTCAGTTGTCTGTCTAGTGGCTGCTGCCCCAGTGAACTGCCAGTTACTCATTAGTACAGCCACGATGTCATGAAAATATGTTTGCTACATTTGGTTTCAATGCGTTGTGCACATCTGCAGCTCCGCTACATCGTCTGTGATTGGATGATTTTACTCACACTTGCCTTGGTAAATTACAGACGTACGGAGTCATAGTACTATTATTCTGATTGATGCAGTCAAATGACGTGAGACACTGAAATAAAGTGGGGCAAAAATCTTTTCGTGACAAAATCGTGGCCCTACTCATTAGATTAGGTGGTACCGGCATCGGTCCTCGTTTAATCGCAGGTAAGTGATTGCACTGAATTTCTCCTCCACTGGGTGGTCTAATGAACCGTGATTCAACTTCAATCGTGTAAGAAATATGCATGAGTTTGTATTATAATAATTGTCTTTAAATAATGTTTTGTCGTTCGCGGTTCCCTATCCTCGTACACTAACCAGCATCAGTGCTGGTTATTCACCGTCGCCAGGTGGTCGGGTAAACGTAGAAGGTGGAGGGAAGACAGGGGCGCAAAAACCTGCGGAACAAGTTTCAATGTTGTGACTGAATGATGACGCAAACTCATGTCTGGTGAGGTGGATCATATGTCTTCTTGACGTTGAACGTCTGTGGGCCACCGTGCCAGTTCAGGAGTCAGATGATGACTGGAGGATGATTGGTGGATTGTATAAATACACCCGCCAGTGAGTTGCTACCAGTTCACCTACAGAAACGTTTCAAAACGTACTGAAGCAGAATTTGATACATTCAGCTAAAATCTATCATATGTAAATGGGGACCTGAATTCTAAACCATACAAATTCCAATATCTAAGGATTTTGCAAAAAAAAAAGTTAATGTCTTCATTGTGTGCATTTGTTTCTATCAGAAATATGATACTAATCAGAGTAAATTTATTGTATTGGGATATGTAACCAATTCAAGGTAGATATAAATGCACACGAAAAATATATGACCTTTTATTGATATTTCTTACAGTTTGGAGTTAGCATGGTTCGGAATTCAGATTCCCCAAGCGAATGCTTTGTTTGCTTGTATCTTCGTCTTCTATGCGTTCCAATATCATGCATCCCAATGCAATACAGCTTTGGTGACTAGTGCGTAAGTCCTCACCAGGGAGGAGGGGGCAAGACGGGATACCGCAGGGGCAGAATGGGGCACCCATAAAATTTTGTGAAACTACTTTATTTTTCAATATATTTCTAAAACTGTCGTTACTGAACCAGAACATCATTTTGCGCCATTTAGCACTTGTGAATACTTTTTTTGTTTCAGAAATATTATCGTACTAAATTGAAAATCCCGCGAACAAAGACGTGGGTGCCAACTAGTTGTATAATAAGACATCGTATGTGGGGGGTACCAGAGGGCAGGGCATCACATTCTTGAATTAGCAGACTTATAATAGGTGCCTGCAGGAATTTGGTGAACCTTTGAAAAGGGATGGGTGGGGTGACATGAAATGAAGTGAGGAAACGTGAAAGGCTGGGGGGAGGAAGTATCCCGAAAAAACCTGCCACCCAGTTACAACGTCTTGCCCACGTTTCACACAAGTAAAACTTTGGGATTGGTCCCGCCGGGAGTTGAACCCGGGTCGCCGTGCTGAGAGACGAGTGGTCTGAACACTACGCCGACTTCATAGCTGTTTGCAGCACAAAAATAATAATAAATTTGCAGTATGCCGGTTGCTGGTCAAGTAATGTATGTGTTTCTTTTGATGGCGTCTTTGTATTGTATCTGTCTCAACATTTCGTGAACTTCGTTTTTAAGCTGTCATTTTACTTGGAGTCAAACATAAATAGACAACGTAAATGTTACAATCAACTCTGCTGAATGGTTTTATGTAAAAAAAATTAGACTATTATTGTTTTAGTCTATACACGTAAAAAATTTTACTACTATGTTTAAAGGCAAATAATAAAAACTGCCGATATCCATCCTAAGTCTGCAACATAATTTCAAACCATAAATGGTTTTAACGTAATTATTTTAATTACAGCATTTAGATTCACCACAGTGCATTAAAACAATATTTTCTTTTTCCTTAAAAATTCTTATCGTGTCGTCTTTAATGTCGCCAGAAATAACCTTCAGTGTCGGCAGTGATTACAACTTCATGTTCGAGGATTAAAGTAGAAAAACCTGTTTTATCCACGCTACTACTCCTGTCTATGTAAGGAAGGAACTGATCGTCGAAGAGAGAAGCACACAAAACTGAAACATCGACATTCTTAGATCCACGGGTAAGGAATGTTTCGGCCAGTATGGGCAACTTTGCTGACAGCCTCCAGGGACGGCCAACGGCCAACGGCCCGCGTGCCAAAAACTGGCCCGCCATGGTTTTTTGAATGGCCCATCAATAGCTGAACGATTTGCTATATTCTTTAATAATTAAAAATTACTTAAACTGGAAATCAAAATAATAATTCTATTATGATTTCATATTTTGCAATGCTCATTTTCGAAATACTGTGTAGATAGAGCAGTGTTCGAACTTCAAGAGGATATAAGAATGTACGACTGTGTTATATTCCGCAAAGGCGATCTATTTGTCTTGCGGCAATGCGTATATATTTTTATGTGGTCAGGCAGGGTGGCAGGGTGGCAGGGAGGTGTGTGTATATGCGCGTGCAGGTGTACGGGCTCAAGTTCATGGCTGGAGGAGGGGTAGTTTACGATATCGTGTTGCAACTCGCAGTTGGATGACTACCTTAACCTTGTCGCAGTTGTTTGTCAGTAAACTGTTGATACGTATCACACTCACGCGAGTCGATCCGCCAGTTTTTGTTTAAGTGCAGTGTGAAATGGCTCTAAGTAAGCATGAAGCAAAAAGGAAAAGTGATGAAGTCCGATCGTTCAATGAAGAATGGGAAGAAGAATTTCTTTTTACTATTGGTAAGTCATCGAAACCAATATGTCTTATCTGTAATTTAACAGTCGCAGTGCCAAAGAAATACAACATTGA
>PNEQ01054557.1:0-21235 GCA_003012365.1 Medauroidea extradentata
AGCGAGAGAGTTTTTGCTGGCAGGTGCCTAGTGTGATCTGAAGTGATAGTGACAAGTATTGGATTGCGACGACTGTTCAAGGGCGTCCAGCGAGTGGGACCGCAGCAAGTAGGAGGAAGAAGGTGATTCTAGGCCAGAAAGATTCTGCGGTATTATTTCTTTGGGTCCACCATTGTGAGTGACTAGTAACCTTTCTATATACAGAGAACTTGTGTAGATGTATTTTTTTATCCTTTATGTAAGTATTAGTTGTTTCTTCTGTTTGCCATTTATTGTGATAAATCTTTATAGACATAGATTTCTTTTGTATATACAGTTGTAAATAAACTAGATTATCTTTATTTTCTTTATTTTATAAACGACCTCCATCCCAAAACGTACCTAGCCCGCAAGCTTGTAACAGTACTTTTTCCATTGGAAGTAAGCAAAAAAGATTGTGTAACCACTATGGGTGGTAGACTTTTCAGCAATTATTATTGTTTTCTACTTTTTGAGGAATCATTTTATGTATGTTTGTATATAGATCCATATTTTTTAATTTTTAATTTAAGTGTATAACATTATAATAGTACCTGCATTTAATGAAGATCTGCCTCTTGAACTTCTCTTTTTTCCACAGAGACAGCATTTATTCATTTAGGCCTAATATTTTTCACACAAAACTCAAGATACTCAGGATGTTATTCCTATAAATTTCAAGCGACTATAATACGTAATATTTTTTTAGTATAAACTAAATTATTTTGAAGTGTGTGAATGTTATTAAATCGAGCGAGGGAAGTTCGTTGTATTGCATTTAGTTTTTTTTTTTTCCTTCTCTTTTTCTTCTTTCAATGTGGCCTTCTTTTGGTTGCTGTAAGCTTGCCTTGGCTACCAGTCACTTCACGGTTCTACCTATTCCATCACAAGGTCCCATTCTGTGGCTTCTTGCAAAGAAATGCCACTTTGCTTCTAATACAAAATCATCTTTATGTTTGAACACATTAGGAAAATTGAACCTGTTGTTGTATGGTGCTGCCAATCCATTAGAGAAATAGACAACTTGAATGATTCAAATTAGGAAGAAGGGATTTAATGAAGAATATACATTTTTTTAATGTATACACAGCCTGCGGTTGGGAAGTAAAGTAAGCCTTTACTCATAATAATGGTGTGTAAAAATAAAATAAAATTATTTTTTAACTATCCTTTGATAAAGTTATTTGTGATAAATTTTTTAAAAATACTGTAGTTGCTCAAATTACCGAAAAGAGGAGAAGCCAGATGGTTAGAAAAAATGTACAATTAGAGATAAATGGCAACTTCTTGATGATGTAAAATGAATTATCTCAATTTTTTTTGTTTTTGTTTTTAAAATTTATGACCATAGTCTTTTATGAAAGGTTGTTTCTTTTCTAGAAATAAACTTACAAGCAGACCCCACACTGGTCATCTGTGTTTAGTTCTTGGAGAGGTTGTTTCTAATTTCCATGTGAAAAAATCTTGTTTGTTCACAGGTTTACTCAACCAAGTCCTATTTACCCTGACCATGTATTCTGCCATAGCTCCATCCTACCTTACATCATCCGTACGAGTGCTCACCAAAATCTCTACTAGAGTAAGAATTAGTATGATGTAATGTACTACTGTAAACACGTGCCATTGCAGTATTGTCATTCCAGAAATTTTTGTATGAGGCAAAGAAAAAACAAACAAAAAAAAAAGAGAAAACAAGCCTCCTTTGGTTGTAGTAAACGCATCCAGAAACCGAAACAACAAAACATGAAAGAGCCCGTAAGAAGTTAGTTAACACCAAATAAAGAAAAAATAATAAAGCAAATATCTAAAAATGAACATTTGGAAAAAGATAAAACAAAATAATAGTATAAAATTTCTTTATTTTGTGTTTTGACTTTTCCTTTTTGGATGTATTTTTTTATATTTTCTTTATTTGATGTTGACTAATTCCTTATGGGCTCTTTCATATTCTGTTGGTTTAGATGTATGGATGTGTTGACTACAGCCTAATTAGGCTTGTTCTTCGTTGTTTTTTCTTTTTCTCATGGCGTATTAAGATTTCTGGGATGACATAATATTGCAATGGTGTATGCCCAAAATAGTACAGTACGTTATTTTGTCCAATTGCAATAAACATTCAAGGACATTAGAATTAGTATTCTTTGGCTGCGTCATAGAATATAAAAAATAGTTGGAACTGAAGTACAGGGAACCAACACTATTATTGATGACTGCCACCCATTCTGTACTTTACTTACCTGCAGTTTGTTAGATGTTTGTTTGACAGTTATGTTATTAAAGTGTGATTGTGTTTCAGCTACCATCTGTGCATGTAGTTCTTCTCGCGTGCTTGAACTGAGCGATAGGTTCTTGGACGTCAGGAAAGATGGACAGTGGCTGGTCATGGTGAGTTTATGTCACATGTAGCTGTAAAGTACAGATTTGGAAGGCTGTCTGTGGTCATGTCGTTGCTTGCAAGTAATCATTATTAGGTTTTTGTCATACAGTTTTGCATTATAATGTAGGCTAGGATAGTGGTCAACCAAGCTTAAGCTGACTTTTTTTGCTTACATACTTTTTGTAAATTGGTTTGCCAGTAGGTTTTAAGTCCTGTAACTTTCAAATGCGAGCTAGAGGTAAGTGATTGAATTCAGTGTTAAATGACATCGGATTTGTCCACTTACCTATACAGTCATTCGGGGTAACTTTGTACCATTTTGGGGTAACATTGTACCATGCATTTTCTTTTATATAATAGCTTTGTGGCTTTAAACCACTATGCAAACTTCAAGATTAACAAATGTATTCATCTAGAACACAATCGTATTATTAAAATGTGATTTATTTCATAATTAAACTAGGCTGGTGGCACAAAGTTGCCCTGACCGGTACAAAGTTACCCCAAATGACTGTAATGTGCATTAGTTGTCAAGTACCGTATGTGGTGTTTCTGGCTAAAGGGAACTCAATGGTCTTGTTAGTAAATGCTAACTTTAACTGAATGCAGTCAGTTTTACTCAAATGTGAACTGAGCTTATTTACTCAGAGCCTGGGTATCTTCAAGTATGGATATCTCACTTTGTTTGTCCGTAAATCCGTTTTGGAGATCAATTATTGATGATGGCGTGCTGGAGGCGAAGTGGAGGTGACACAATTGTAGGCTGGGTGATCACGTTGTTAATGTTGGTTTGGAGCAGGAGACAAAATGAAAGTGAAGAGGAAGTAGGGTAGTAGGATGGTGATGATGGCTCCGTTGTGGTTTCGGATGTGACCTCTTGCATTTCACTGGGTGTGTATTTAATTCGGCTGTACCCCAACCAGACAACGCAGGTGTAAATTTTGCATTGCACCCATAAAAAGCAATATTTAATCGCCTCACCCTGGAGTGGCGGAGAGATTTAAGGTGGGTGTGCTGACTGGCTGACGAGCTCTCTGGAGCTCCACCTATGTCTGTTTACACAAGTAGATGGATGGTGGACTCGGCAGTCTATGAAAGGTGATGATGGCTTGAACCATGGCTATTGTCTTGGCCATTCTTCATCCAGCTCGAAGGCAGAGATTGAAAATAGCAGTTACCAAATGAGGTGTCTCAATAATAGGGTTGGTAACTGTGTATTTACGGTCTCTGTAATTAACTGACTCTGAGGTTGGTCTAAGGAGGCGATTGTTGCAAGTGCTTGGAGCTCTACCTGGACCTATTCTTAGAATAGTGATAGGAACTGTGTGTGGCTACTTGTCAAAGGCATTAGAATTGGAATACAAGGGCTGGTGGATGTATCGTCAAAATTAATGCTGGCTTGGAAAAAGAGCACTCAAGCTGGGAATACTATTACTCGACTTGGTTGTGTCGAGAAATAACAACTCTCTACTAGACTCTGAAATTTGTGCCAAGAGGAGTCGATAACAATACCAGAATTACTGCATACACACTTAATTATTTGCCTGTCCAGTGAGTGAAGGGGATGAGGAACACCAATGATGTTTCAGGTGCTTAGGGATGCTAGGAAATGATGATCTGTGAAAGAATTCTTGTTACACAGCTACACAAGGAGGGATGACCGGTACGGACTAGTTCAGGAAGTGGCGAGAGAGTGCAGTTTACGTCACATTACGTTTGCTGCAACGTACTTCAAGTGATGGTTTTGGTAGCCAAGACTAATTACTAGTAATGGCAGATTGACAGATAACATTTTATGATGAATAAATATTGTGTAAAATATAAGTATTGTACATCTGCAATGTACTTCAGAGCTGTGTTATTTGGGAAAGATTATTTGGTGTATCTAGCAGTGGTGCAGCTGACAAGTTTACCTCTTTTAGTGGAAACTCTTTCTTGTGCATCATGTGATTTGTGCTAATGTCACATTATTTAATAGGAAACACCACACTCATATTTTGCAACAATCAGGCTTCTATAATTATATTCCAATTTTAAAAAATAGCATTGGAAATGCAAACTGTTATTTGTAGTGAGCAGTAAGATTTCTGTGCACACATTGTTGTAAATGCAGACTTATTGCAGGCTACGTATTAGCAAGAATGAGGGCAACCGGCTAAGAATTTGAAAATTCAGATTTTTAAATATACTAAATGGAATTTCATAAAGACCATCTAAATATGAGTATTCAGTTTTAATCTAAATTGAAAAAAACTTCAAGAAATTGTAGGTGGTAATCATTCAAAATTATGTTTCATATTGGTCGGTCTCCACTGAAAGATGCAACATAACTCAGGGTGTTGTGTTTAAAGTTTTTATTGATGGTTATGATTGCTGGTTAGGGTATCACAGGCAGCAATCCAAACTTTCAATATAATGTGTACTAAAGTTGTGGTTTGATAATTTTTATTATGAAGAATGCTAACCTGTGATTTTTGTAGTACTGTGTAATTAAAAAGCAAATTAAGTTGTAATTAATGTTTGTAGCATAATTTATATTATTTAAATGCAATAGAGTGGCTTTAATAAATGATAGCTCAAATGTCCATTAATTTGTTTAGTTGCTCATTTAGACCAGACCTATAATTATGTCAGGTTTCATATAAACATTATGTTGCTGTACGAAAAATAGCAACCCCTTGACTTTAATGTTTAGGTGCGACATATTACAATCATTTCACATAATGAGACATGTACAACCACCTAAGAAAAGCTTGACATGATCAAACTTTTATTTCATGATCTTGTGGGCCAATCAATTTTCAGGTGAAGTAATATCTTCTATTACTGTGTGTTATCTATGCCTGTAATTTTGTGTGCATGTTTATCTTCTTCACATGTAGTTCAAATTGCCTAATCTAGTTGTTTATTTAGATGATTTTTTTGTATTGTTTATCAAAGAAGTTTGCACAACCATTTAGGTCTAAATGTAACAACAAAAAAATAATTAAGTGATGCTTGTGATACATGCAGCTAACATTAACTATAAATTCTTAAGAATATATTAATAAGAGTATTGTAGAAGTGAAAAATTATTAGGTAAATTTAAAGAATGGCTCTGGTTTCTCGATTTCAGGTCCATTACAAATTACATATTTACGTAGTCTGATGTTTAAGAACATTAACAATTTTTCTAATAACACTTAGTTATGATGCTAGTTGTGTCAAACTGGAAAATATGTAGACTTATGATCTTGGTCAAAAGCAGTTAAACTATAAATCAAGCACTTGCAAAACTTCACTGAACATAATTGCATAATACCTACATGGATTATAAAATTCCAAATAAAGATTTATTTGATTGCTTAAGTTGAAATATAATGTAAAAATAATTAAATTTCTGGTTGTACTCAAACTTAAATTAAAAAAAAAAAAAAAAAAAAAAAAAAAAAAAAAAAAAAAAAAAAAAAAAAAAAAAAAAAAAAAAAAAAAAAAAAAAAAAAAAAAAAAAAAAAAAAAAAAAAAAAAAAAAAAAAAAAAAAAAAAAAAAAAAAAAAAAAAAAAAAAAAAAAAAAAAAAAAAAAAAAATGGTTCCATGTGCTTTGAAAAACTTACAATACCAAATGTAAACTGGAGCAAAACACTGCAAAGGCAATAAAGCCAAGGTCAACTCACCTATTAAGGTCGAAAATGTTGCCCGGAGTGGCTTTGCGTTATTTGCTTCAACAAAAAATGAAAATCTTGCTTTACAGTGCTGCCAAGTATGTGGCTCATTAATGTTCAACTTCATCATTTTTCTGAATGCCATGATAGGCCTCTAATAAAAATACAGTAGCCCTAACGTTAATTTTTCAAGCATGCACCATACCTCATGACTGGTAAATATCCCACTAGTAGGTTTCACTTGCAACCCCTTACTTATCACAGCAACCAGTTATTTGCCATCCCATCCTCATCACCACTGTTTCATATGCGGGAATACTCAAACTTTGTATGCACTTATAAACAATCACTCTTTATGGCTCTGCTTCATTTTGTGCACATGTCACCTGTAAACCTGACATACACTACCAACCTCACACAACAGAATTTCTCAAGTCATTATGTAACAATTACCATAAATGGAAGAAATTTAAATGTAATACTAAAATATGCCAGAATTCTAAAATCACGAATACATAATTGTTCAATTGAGTGCTAAGGTTAAATTAAATGTCAGCAGTTAATCTTTAAACAATGCAATTGCTGCTAACATTGCTTGTACATTGGTTCTTCTTTTTTGCTTGAGGTCTAATTTTATACAATCCAGTTGTAGAGACATTTTTGTAATCCCCTCTTTGTTTTATTTTGTATCGTATGTCATTTCCTTAATCCAATTAACTTTGTGGTGAAATAAAAGTACACATAATTGAGAATGTACCAATAACCGATACTAAGTATATATTGGTAAAATCTGCAGTATCTGCTGTTTATCAGTACTGTATCTGTATTTTATTCAGTTTTTACCAATAACAATACTGATATGTACTGTATTTCTCTTTTACCAGCATATTTTATACTCCTGTATCAAAATATTATGAAATGAACACAGTTTTTGTGGTTGTGAATTGTTATTGAAGAATTCTTGGATGCTAGGGTCAAGACCCTAAAATAATGTAAAAAAAGTGTTTTGAGCTGTTTTAGCATTTGCTAGAAGACTGCTTTTGTTATTTTTTTTTTTTTCTAAATTTTTAAATTTTTGTTTTTAAGATGTATTTTGCTATTTTATTTGTGGTGTTGCCATCGTTGGAGAGTGAGGTATTGAAGGAGCTGCGTAGAGATGTAGTGGACGCCACCCGGTTAAATGTGTAGCCGGGAACACGAAACTCGACAGGTTGTAGTGCGTTCGTGCCGGCGTGCTCCTCTCTCTCTCTCCCAGCGAGTTGTGGAGTGAAGCTTCAGCATACAGGGGATATAAGGAGGGCCCTGAGAAAACCATTTAATTACGTGGACTTTTATGGGGCGGTCCACTTCCCCCCCCCCCCCCCCACACACACACTCACAGGCTGTGTGAAAGTCAGTTACTCTTCCGACAAAATAAAATGTAGGACACTGGGACAATTGAATTTATCACGTATTTAATCCACGTCGTGACAATACACTTGGCAAAGTCACGAAACACGAGAGTAAGATTTAAATCACTTAAAACGCTTAAATATAAGCTGTCATTTGAAGATAGCACCTAGTTCCATCAAATTGAAATAATTATCTCTCAAAAACAGATACCAGTCCGTAGTTTGTATTGTTGCCGACGATTTGTGTCACACACAAAACACAGTTAACTCCGGCAGCGAATGTAAAACAATGTTAGTTATCTCTGCAAATCATGAGGATGCTGCATGTTATATAAAACCTGTTTACTTTACAAGCGACTAGCAGAAGTACAATATTGAACACAGTAATCACTCCAGTCCGCACTGCACACGTATCCTCTTTATTTGCATCTCTCTCGCAGATTGCCTGCCAACGAGGAGAAGGGGGGGAATCAAAGTGTGGCATGACATTCCCGACCCTCGCACTGCTGGCGGCGTGATACACGAGTAACTATTACCATAAAAGCAATAAAACTGGACCAGCACATCGTCGCTACGGCTTCGTGCATTCAATTATCTTATCGCCAGTAGCTTTTATTAACATCCTCTCACTAAACTACATACTATTACGTGACGTAACCACACACTAAATAAAACCAATAAAACAATACTTTAATAGTTACAATTACAGTACTACTAAAAGTCTCTGTGCAACTCCACTAAATATACCACAGCGGCTAATTAGGTCCAGTCTTATATTTTCTGTCCGGAATGTGATGGACGTGATATCCCAGGTGATACATGTCGATGCTTTAAAACACAAACGCACCATGAATGGACTTGACGTGGGTGGAGAGGCGATGACGCAGAGACCAGGCGTAACTGTACCTGGCCCATGGCCTGATACGATGTGGATAATATTTTTTAAGAATGACTGATCTTGTTGATTTTTACAATTGAGTACATAAATAGGTAGACTAATGTAAGAACATTAGAACAGTGTATGAAACATCACACACTATCGGTACAGTAAAGCTGTTATTGCATGGAATTTAAGAAATATTGTTTACATGCATTGTCCTCTATACTTTCGCTTTCACCACTGGTATTGCTACGTAAATGCAGGTATAGGTATCGTTATCTGTGAGTAACTGTTACGGTTCAAGGTATCTGTATCATTGTCGATATATGTAACAAGTGGTTATATGTGGATCGCTACACATAATACAAAAACAAAAATACCTCTTTAGGAAATAGTTATGCTGTCCAAGCACTGTAGGCCTAACCATTAGTGCTGAAACATTGGAATTACAATGTAACCTACAGTTGTCTTAAAAACCTCTTTATTGCATAGGATACTTTCATTGTACCCTATGAGGGAAGATTCTCGTAAGGATAATTTATTTCAAGTCCACAAGTGTCTGTATGCATTTGTGTACTGTTCTTGATGATTAATTGTAAGGCTTTTAATTTATCAACTGTATTTCCTACTTTTTTTTTTCACATCATAGCGTGCTTATATAAAATATGACACTATGGCACTTTAATTCAACATCTGCGATGTACATGCCTATGTCTTAACCGGTGTTGCCAAAATGTGTGGAATTCTACAATATGTGTGAAATTTATAGTAGTTTTTGGAATTTTGCTGGAATGAATAGCTGTGTGCAGTTTGTGTGGAATACTGAATTTTAAAACATATGTTTGGAAAAATTAATGTAGATTCAAAACATTTTATTATTGCTGCATGTAAGAACCATGTATCTGACAATTTGCAAATTATCTTTGAAAGTTAAAATACATGCAGATTTCATTATAGTAATTTGTATTAAATACTATTTTTTTTTTATTTGGCATTTCATTTTCCAAAAAATTTAGGGTGAAGCCATCTTGTCAAGTTGTAAGTATGAAATATAATTTATAATATATAATGTATACATATCCGATGTAAAAGGACATGTTAATTGGTTGTAGCTGTATGTAGAATTTAGTAATGGTGTCTGTGGATTTTAGGATGATTGGTCTGGTAACACTGGACTGTTAATATATAAAATGATACATGAAACGTGACGTTATTGATCTTATAAATTTTAAGTGGTGGATCAGACAATTGTGGCATGTTTCTTAAAAAACATGTTATTACATTTATGGTCAAGGCACATCATATATATTTATTGTATCTAATGAGGAAATGATTTCAAGGATACAATGTTAATTATTTTAGCCTTTTTAAAGATGCTGCTGATATTCTGTGGTGTAGCTGCTTGATTTACAAGTCGAAAAGCTGCAAATTTTGTATGCTTTAATAAGGGGTGGAACAATATTTTGTGTGTTTTAGGGAGAGAGCTAGACACATAATAATTGGCAATGCTGGTGCTATCTATGCAATCCACACATATCTGTATTATTTATGTACAGTACAGTATTTCAGTTAACAAAGTGTATGAAATAGAATTTTTCTATAGGTGCTCACATTTTCACAAGTACCAAACTAAAAAAAAATTTGATGAAAAATATATAACAATTTTTTTTTTTTTTACATAAGGCTGCTTGCTGTAAATGTGAAATATTAACATTAGTTACCCTGAAACAAAAAATATTCTGTGCAAGTGATGATATGTGTGCTGTGGACGGTAGGAACTATGTTGTTGTGTCTGTAGTTCTACGCTCCGTGGTGTGGGCACTGTAAGCGCCTGGAGCCAGTGTGGGCGCAGGCCGCCCAGAGCCTCCACAACACTAACATCAGGGTTGGCAGAGTCGACTGTACCCGCTTCACCAGCATAGCTACCGAGTTCAGCATCTCTGGCTTCCCCACCATCCTCTTGTAAGCTACCATGACAGTACTTTTCAGTAAATTGCTGTGTAACTTTTAAAATGTGTCCAACTTATTTTATATAATTATTTAAGTTAGGCTTGTCTGTTTTGAATTACACCTCATATTGAGTTGGGCTTAACTTTGTTTCCGCCACAAGAGATTGCAGTAAAGAAATTTTATTGAAGTGGCAAAATATTTGCTCATTTGCTATAAACTTGCAGCCTAAAAGTTGAACTGTCTCATTCTATAGTTAAATTAACTAGAGAACGTTTTTAATTTCTGTTGTTTACAGTACTGTACAGAGTGTGATGGTGCAAATATAAAATGTTTTACTGACAGTTTTATTCATATTTATGAGGACCCGGGTTCAATTCCCATTTCAGGTGATCCTGATTTTAGTGTTCCTGAATTCTCTCCAGATGAATGCTGGGATGGGATGCTACCTGAGTAGGATGTGTTTGTGTGTGTAAGGTAGAAAATCAACAGAGTACATAAGTTGCTGCTGACCAGAGTGTGTAATGCGGTATCACCATGCAACTGATACACAGAACTTTATTCTTATCATATTTTTGTATGGAACTATGGGACTTGGAGACCATATCATTTTATTTGCAGGAAGTAACGTTTTAAGTTCTGCACATTTATTTCTTCTAATCCCATTGGTATTTTTCCAGATACTGCAGTCTAAAATAACAGTTTTTATTTATTTTGGGAGGCCTAAAAATAATGTTTCTAATAAGTTTGCCAAATTTTTGAACTTTAGTAACATATTTTGAATTTTTTGTACAGCATATGCAAGTGCAAGTCCAGAAAATAAAGGAATAATCACAACTTGCTGCAGCACATTTCAAATGCTGGTAGGGATGCCAGACATTGTGTCAATTTGTTGTGTCACTGTCTCTAGTGACCTCACTTTTGGCAAGACGTAATATTTGGTTATGTATCTTGAAGGTTGCTACAGGTCTGAAAATTCTGGAAAAATCAGGGAATTTCAAAGTGGTCAGGGAAAACCTGAAAATGTCTAGGAAATTGCTTCTGGTGATTGGAAATTCAAAATTGCAGAACAACTTTAAGGCTTAGCGATAGAATTTTGCATTTACACAGTCGTTGTCCAACTGTCTATAGCTTGGATTTTGGGCTAGAACTGCATCTTCATTGTTGCAGGGTTAGTGATTGGCTTTTGGACAGTTTCACAACCATTCACTTTATGAAAATGTTATCTTAGAGATTCATTTTAAAAAATACTTCCAGTTAATTAAAACATACTTCAGTTCTTTGGATTATGGTAACTGAATGTGTCAAGCACCAGTAACTATCCATAGTACATTTGTAAACAGCAAAGTTATCCAAATTGGTTCTCAAAAACAGTCTTGCAAATTTATTAATTTCAACATTTCATGTTAAATTATTGTGATTTTTAATTCCATGAAAAATACTGGAAATTCATAATTTTTGTTTGGAAAACCTGGAAAAGAAGAGGGAAATTTGATACAGAAAGTATGTAGCAACCCTGATGTGCAATGTTCACAAGAAGGTTGGCCCGCTAAACAGAGTCTAAGCCCATGTAAATAGTTCTACAGGTGGGAGTCTTGGTATCAGCTCAAATGCAGGTTATTTGTAATTTTTCAATGACTCCAGGCATGCTATAAATGAAGGCTTGTGAGAAATTTACTCATTATTTTGACACGTTAAAATTCAAATGCACAAAAGTTGGCAGCAGCTGTATGCGAGGAGGACAATATGAGTCTTCATGAAGATCAGGAGTTACCAAGTCTTTAATACCAGTTGGTAAGTCAGTCACATCCTTCTTTAGACAGTGCACTGTGATATGTGCCTACTAGGTAGAAGAAACACTTGTTGTGCAATCTGAAAGTTGTCACATTCGTTGGCTTGTGTGTGGGGATGGAAGTATACTGGATGTTTCAGAATTTTATGTCAATACTTGTGGGAAACATTGCAGCAGCAAAGAATGTGTCATATCCAATGAAATACCTAACTACTTGTTTGTCATGGAGCTGTCAGAAATAGCTGTGATGGCTTCTTTTAGTAACATGAGCCAGCACTGTCCATCAGATGTTGTGAGCTGTGAAAATGATGCATATTCAGACCTTGGTTAATTTAATTCTTCATTTCTTTTCCACTTCCAAGAAACGTGTCCCCCAAGTATTGACGTGCAATTTCGCTACATACTGTATTTTTAGAGCAAATCTGTAGGTGTATCCTTTTATGACTTTTAATTCTAAATGTTTTCAAAACAAAAATTAAATTAATCAATCAAATTTATATCAACTTATTCAAGTGATATGTATACAAAGTGTACTGCAAGCAACTCGACATAAGCAGGTAATAGGCTACTGTTTTGTAAAACATGTGAATTATGTGGGAGTAAAAAAAATGCAGGTATGTATACTATAAATACGGAAGTTAAAAAATATTTCACTAGGTACAAATAATCAAACACAACTGGGAAAAAATGTTTTGCGGTTGAGATTAGTCAATTTCATTTTAATGGTGGATGAATTTTCAGTAATCCATTAAAAAAAATCATTGACCTAACTATAAAAACTTAATAGTCCTCAAATGTATTAACTTTTTTATATTTATGGTTAGCTGGTACAACTTCAATACAGTATTCATGGTACAGCATCCATTGTTGTCAGGTTACTTTGTTAACAAAGCAGTGTTTTTAAAATAAATTTTTTAAATTGAGGGTAGTTATTTGTATATTACGTTCTAGAGAAATTTTTAAGAAATGTAGACTAACTGATTGAATGAGGGTTAAATGTTGTTTTTAACAGCTTGAAGGGAGATGACCGTTACGTTTTCAAAGGTGACCGTACTAAAGAAGATATTGTTAACTTTGCCCTAAGAGTGTCAGGCCCACCAGTGCAGCAGATGACAAAAGAAGAAAGCATGAAGAATATTTTGGTTTCTAATCCACTCTTCTTTGTGTATGTTGGTGAGCCAGAAGGACCAGTTTGGGTAAGGCTTTACCATTTGTCAAAATGAATAAGTCCAGTCCATCTAAAAACAAGGTAACACCCCCTGTGTTAAAATGTCCACCACAAGCACGTTCTTTGTTTTCTTAACTTCTAAGTTTTGTGTAGTTGTTAGGTTGACATTTCTGTTCCAAATATGTGTTCTCTCTAGCACGAGTTTGAAGTAAACAAGTAAATGTATTTATGTGATAGTTATAGAAACATAACTAGCAGCATTCTCAGCACTGTGTTTGTATTATTTGTTAGTTATTGTAAGCCACGTATCTTTAGATTTTTATTCTGCTGGCAGGTGTCCGATAAATAGTGCCCAGGTGCACTCCGTCGGTTTAGTAACTAGTCTAGTACGTTTGGTTTGTTGTTACAGTGATGTTGCACGTTACACAAGTAAAACTAAAATTTTGTAGATTGAATTTATCACATATTTTAATGTTTTGCCCGGTTTTATAGTTTTGTCGTCTAGTTTTTTAAAATTGTTGACGGTTTCCATGCTGACAACTTGCATGACTGTGTTTAATATTCACTTTGAGTGGTCATAAATTAAATATTGTATCTCTTTATTATGAAGATATCATGAGAGATTCAGAAAAATATGGATGAACGTAATTGTTTAACATTAATGTATGGTGTTGAGTGTTTTGTAAATAACTTTCTATTGTGCCATTTTATTCTCAAGACATTCAAATTGTAACAAATTCATACATATATTGGTAATGAATATTATAATTTATCTGCAAGATTTTCACACCCAGTTACTGCAAGTTATCGGGTACTCCATACATGAATAATCTATGGTATCAAAGAGTACTCACACATAATATTTTGGGCTATGGTTTCAGTCTGTATATGTCTGAATAATAACATGTATTTACTTAATACTTATAAAACTGCTGATTTTGGTGTGAAAACTGACATGCAATTACTTATATCCGTTTTGTGGTGTCTTTCCCATGAATCGTGACACATCATAAAATTTGGACTTTATTGTACGTACAACATTGCAATATATTTGCTATTTCAATCTTATTTTCCAAAAATTTAATTTAATGTGCTTGTGACATGTATATTCTTTTAAAGTGTTAAATATATCTACACCTGTCGTCAGCTGTGGCCTCTGAGAGAGTATTTGTTTGTGACACAGCTTCTCAGAAAAATTGATACAAAGAGACAGATAATTGCCAAGCAGATGTTTTCCAGAAGTGTAAGAAATGTAGTTTAGTGAATGTTGAGTAAGGTAAGTGATATGTAGTAGGTATATATTTGCTGTCTAAAACACACACACCACTGTTATACTGTACTCGACGTGTAAATAGTTGCTACTTGACTTGTGCTACTGATTGTGATAAATGTTGGTAAACTGTCAGAGAATGTGTGTGATGTAATAATTGTGCAGCTTGGTGGTTTGCTTTGCCGGAACTAGAACTCCTGGGGTTTCAGTGCAGCAGTTACAAGGCTTCTTGCGTTTGCCAATACTAGTAGAAAACAACACTTTAAATAGAAAGAACATGCCATTTGAAATTTACACGAGCACAGACATTAGTGAATTATTTAATGTGGTAGATAGTCTTTTGATGTTCAAAAACGATTAGTTCATTCTGAAACCATGTAAGAATTTGTTCCTGTTTTTTCAAAGGTGTGATCATAAAATCAACAAATACCAATGAAAACTAATGGGAATTTCTAATTTGTATGTAACACCAATAAATTGGCATTTTAAAGTTAGTGTTGCTCATATCACAGTAATTTCCTGTGTAGTTCACAGGTTAGATTCAGTGTGCGCTATACACATCGTACGTATTTTACGTAAGAAACTATTTTAAAGTTAAGACGATGGCGGGAAAGGCCGCTAGGCTACTAATTACAATTAAAACAGAAAGAGTTGTGCACAAGTACTCACAGGATGGTACTTGCAGATAGAAACACACACAAACATAGGACGAACACATTTCTCCGCGGACGCGCGGTCACAACGTTTCGCAGACTACAAATGCTTCATCAGGTGAGTGGAGGCACACTCACCTGATGAAGCAGATGTAGTCTGCGAAACGTTGTGACCGCGCGTCCGCGGAGAAATGTGTTCGTCCTATGTGTGTGTGTGTTTCTATCTGCAAGTACCATCCTATGAGTACTTGTGCACAACTCTTTCTGTTTTAATTGTATTTTAAAGTTAAGGCTAAGTTCCTCATAGTATTCTATAAGAAACTTTTAATATGTACAATATCTCGCTTATAGGGCATTTATTATATATTTATAGAATCCTAGGGACCAAACACATGGATAAATTTTTGTACTGCAAACTTCACACTGTACAAAACTATGTACATTGTGAGGCGGTCCACCCATCACTTAGGCCTTAATTATTTCCTGTTTATTTTTACTTTTTTATGTCCTTATGTTTGATTTATTGAATTTACTGTTATCTATTTAATTAATTTCAGGTATTGTTGACAGGAGTTTGGTGAGGTATTGTTTGGCATTTTATTTGTATCAGTATTGAAATTTAATTTTACAATTTTATATTTAAATTGGTTTATTTAGGCTGAGGCAACTTTGTATTTTAATTTTAGCTAAATATCACAATTTGCAGCTTAACTATTACTGTACTTTAACTTCAGGCTGGGTGTATTGTTGGCAAGTGTAGTTTGTTGGCTGTATTTAGATTTGTACAGTTTTTCTACCACTCTTACTTTTCACAAGAGTGCAAGTGCACTACCGCTCGTCGAGTGTATGAGAGAGACAGTGATATGTTTGCGCAGGCCGGCGTGGGCCAATGAAAAGACAGGCAATTAAAATTTATTAAAGATTATGTTGTAAATTAAAGTGTAAATATGGTCTTCAAAGCAATATTTTCACTTCAGAGGTTGTTTAAAGAGGTTGTATTTGTTCATTATATTTACTGTAGTTTTAGTTTTCTGTTACGTTTTTACCTTGGTGCGCGGGGTGGCCGCCAGAGGCGCTGCAGGGAGAGAACAAGCGTCGCAGGGGTCGGCCATACTTACTTGTTGCTTGAGCTGGTAAGAGATGGTTGTGCGGGACATGATGTCTTGTCAAGAGTGATATTGGTGGCGGAACAGCCCTGGGAACTTGGAATAGTTTTCATCTATTTTTAGTTTTACTGTTTTTGTGGCGTGACTTAATTATGTAAAGTTTTATTTGAGTTTTTGGCAGTTGTGTTAGAGCTGTTTTCTCCCGGGAGCGTAAGTTCAAAATTTTTGGCATTTATGTGAAATCTGTAGAAATTAACGTCATGTAGTAGCAAAACTGTTTGGTGCGGAATTTTAAAGTTTTTTTAATTAGACCAGTCACGTCAACATGGAGTAGTTATTTCAGTATCCTTCTACGGAGTACTATAATCTGACCACTATACTATCACAACTGGTCACTAGTAACTGTGTAGCTTCTTTCATACAGCCCCGTTACATATTTTGGTGCCGTGACCAGGATGGTTCGGTAGTATGGCGTAAATCCAGACGCGCTACAACATACTGTAGTGGTGGTACATACTTGTACCTAACCACTACAGTATTATTGTTTATATTGCATATTCACAAGAGTCCATGGCATCACATGCGGTAGAGAGAGAACTCTTGTCACAGATTATAGTATGTGTTTTGAAAGCGTGCAAGCACACTGAAATTAATATAAAGTCAAACTTTGGTGAATGGAACTTCTGCGCAAAAATATCAGACATCACAAAACAAAAATGCTCTACCGGTGGGATACTCAAATAAGTAGGTTAACACTGCATGTTACACTATTCGAAAGAGAAAAAGAAAAAACTAAAGAGTTCCTTCGGGTCCCGCGTATATCATGTCCAACCGAAACGCCTGAGCAAAAACTTGCACCCGGTCACCACGCCATATGATGCCGTGTAACTTGCTCTAGTTTTTCCCTTTTTAGACAAACAGTACACAAGTAGACATCAAGAACTAAACAGATGAAGCAGAAACTAGCATACCGGAAGATCGTCTGTTAACTCCTGCTTCTGCTAAGACGCAGCGCCACTGTCGTGAAATAACTTGGGCAATTCCGTTCTACTTGGGGGGGGGGGGGGTGGCAGGTTAATAGGCGCTCGAGGATATTTTTTTGGGTGTTATATACCAAAATTTTATTTTTCCAACTTTTGAATGTCAAGATTGTAACGCTGTTATACACGGGCGACTGTTATAATTGCGTAAATACGTAAAAATGTATGTTTCAGAATGTTAATCAGTAATGTTTTTTCTTTCTCGTCTTTCTCTGAGGCGATTGTTTGAATTGACGCTATTGTCAGCGTTTCTATTATCTTTCTTCTTGGCTTGACTCCCATTCTGATAAAACATATGCGGCAGGCAATTAAGATAACCCCTGTTACTGCCACCATCCTAAGGATAGGAACTCTTGGGAGCAGGTTTAGGTTGTGGATAAACTTATGAAAGTCTTGCTTTTTTATGAAGAGACGCCAGTTTTTCTATTAATTAGCTATGTTTTTAGTGAACTGCAAGACAGCGTAGGAAGCACTAAGGCATCGCTCACGAGCCTCTTATCAATGCTATTTCATGAAAAATTAATTTTGGCTTTGCTGCAACTTGCGGAAAACTGCTATAAGGCCCGAAAATCATGTTTGTAATGAGTGTTCCGAATTTTGAAACTTACAGAAACATTGTTTGATGTATGTTTTTTTGTGGGTATACCTTGTAATATAGCTAACCAATCGGCAATGACTGACAGAATCAGGGCACCTGTGATAGGCAGATAATTCATGGATGGGCGGGGTCTTGCAAAAGTTCCCAAGAGATGGCAAGTACTGTCGTGCTCTGGAGCGCTTACGTGATAACTTAAAAACAATTAGGGGAAAAATGGATTTTCACTTTTTCGATTATGCAATGTGATGCTATTTCACCAAGTGGAAGGTGTTACTCTTTAAGTACAGTAGTTTCATCGAAAAATAAATTGTCACAACTTGCTGTATCACATTTCAAATGCAGGTAGGCCAAAAAAAAAAAAAAAAAAAAAAAAAAAAATATATATATATATATATATATATATATACATATATATATATATATATATATATATATATATATATATATATATATATATATATATATATATATATATATATATATATATATATATAAATAATTCAATACTTAGATACTATAGGCAAAGTTAACTTATTGTATCCTCGAAAAGGGTTATATGAATTATAAAAACCAAATATGAGCAATCTTGGAAAATAGTTTCTGCTACTTTTGAGCAAACGCATTGTTAGTGTGATGCATTTCTGGTGAGCTACCTATTTGGAACGTGTAATTTTGTTGTTTTAATTTCGCCACAAGAGACTTGCAGTAAAGGGAGTAGTTTCCATAATGAATTTGGTGGTTACTGCCTTTTTTTTTTTTATTGTGATTTTAGTAAATACCTAGGTAAGTTTGCAAAAGAGACTTAATAGTAGCAGATACATGCTTTAAAATTGATGTACTAATTAAATAATGTGTTGTTAAATGTTATTTCGTTTAACTTTCTGTGTGATTCGAGGACCATTTTACTCGTGAAATGGAGTTTTTTATTAACCATCAGTATGTATTCTATGGCATATACACAATTTTTTTTAGTTTTAACAGTCAGAAAAATTAGTTTACTCTGTGACACATATAGCATGCAATTTCACCATACCTTTGAAACTAAGATTGTGTATAAATTAAATGGAAAATAGCATAAATAAAATACATACTAAGAAAACATGTGACACGTTGATATTAATAATAGCTGGGCTAATATTCTTGAAAAATGAATTTTCTGTAAACAGTGTTTGGGCAACGGTAGACCTCCATGCTGCCTTGTCTCAGTGAGTGGCAGGGAGGTGCGTGTGTGTGTAGGGTGGAAGCAGTAAGTTGCCACTCATTTCCTCACATGCCTCCAGAGGCCGTGCTGTTGCGCATGTGTGGGGACCTTTTGAGATGTAGTTCGAGGATGTAGTTGCATTTCTCCAGCTAGGCTGTTTTTCCTGAGTTCGGAAGCTGAAGCTTCCATAACTTGCTGGGTGTTTGTAAAATCAAATGCACCTTGACACATTAGTTGTAAATCATTGAATTCAACAGCGGGGAGAGTGTACCTGTTTTAGCTGGGCTCTGGACCTGTATTTAGGACTGAAGGGGGGTTGTTGCAATAATTAAAATATTATGTATTTCTAGTAATCACAGGGGGAGTGAAGCTCCCGTTGTTCTCCGAACTTGCTAGATTCTACAACCCAAGGTGATGGCTCAGAAACGGTGCTTGGCAGTCACGACGGTCATTTATTTAAACTGCCATGATCTTATAATCAACTGTTAAAATGGTTCCAAATGTCATTTTATCTACTGGAGAGTAACATAATATAAAAACTTTCATGCTTGATGTATGTGGCAGGTACATCTTGCCATTAAAATGAATTGATTCACTTTTAATGATTTTTAAGTTTCTTGTGCTTGAACATTGACGTCATTAATTTTTTTCTGATTAACCTTTGCATGGAACAGTTGCTGTGCAATTTAGACCTTCTTAGACAGAATAATTTTGAAGGAAAATAAAATTAATCTGACACATGAAACAGTTAAAGTTAAATTATGGGTTGTATTTATGAAAGTATTAACAAACGCTCGAATAATCTTACATTGCGTACTCGAGCCTTTTGTTTGTTGTGGATTATTTATACATTTTATTACCTATTTTCTTTCAACTTCATCAGTTTACTTATGTAACGTAAATATTATTGTAATAGTAACAAATATGAGTTTTTTAAAATTGATGTACCCCAATGAGTTTTCAGTGTTTTCACAACTAATATGTGCTCGCAATGGCGTCCATATAAATTAGTTCTGTTTACTATCTCCTCATAACTGACAAATCATATAGGCTTTCGTATTTCTCAGTATTGTATTTTCGTACAAATAAAATATTTTCTTCTGGTTTTCAAGCAAGGAAGAGACATTAATAAATAATAAACTAAAATATGCAAACTAAAACTGTTTGACATTAATTATTGGCAGTATGAAAAACCCATGGATAGATACAATATGCGAGATCACTCAAAAATGCAAACAAAAATTTATTAGGTTTTTTAACTTGTAAATTTGTGAAAACGAAAAGTGATGTACAGTATAGACCTCCAGTAATAATTTTTAACAATTAATTTGTGTAGACATGATATTAATTCTTGATGTGGTATTTTGCATAACTTGAAACAAATGATAGCAGATATTTCACAACAAAAAATAGTTGAAGTTAAGAATACAGCTGTTATTTAGATTCCAAAAAATATGAATTACAGTAGTAGAATTTTATCAACAGAGAATATTTATAGAACCATATAAACTGCGCCATCTTCAAACAGTTGGAAAGCATTTATACTTCAGTAATATAAATTCAGTAGTTGTATTACCATTTAATTTATTAGAGTATTTGAATATGTTTTGTGATAATAACATAAAACCAAATATGTGCTTATTTTCTGCAAATTGGATTTGTACCCTATGAGTAATTTTCAAGTTATGGTACTTATGATACACAGTTACTACAAACAATAATAAACTTTCATTGAACTGTATCATATTGCTGACCTCGCTGTGTCGAAAAAATTGGTTTGGCCATGAATCTTTTCCCAATTCATTATTGAATGACTGGAAATTAAACAGCTGTTCTACATGCATTCGAAACGACTTGGTAACTTCCGTTACTGCAACTTTTGAATTTGAGTATACACTTAACTATCTGTTTCGGAAAATATCCTTTTTCATTATATACCGGTGTTAGTTTTATGCAGTGGCGGTGCGTAAGGCCGTGCTCTCGTGCTGTAGCACTGAGTAAAATTAAAATTTTACAAAGTTATTGTGTACTTGGTAATTTTATTAAAGTTCAGGTAATGCGCCGCGATTTATACTTGTAACCTTTCTTAATAAGAGATCGACTACTTTGCGCTAAGTTTCACAGGCGAACGGAGTTTTCTCAAGTAATTTCG
>PNEQ01054558.1:0-21239 GCA_003012365.1 Medauroidea extradentata
CACTCACTCACTCACTCACTCACTCACACACTCACTCACTCACTCACTCACTCACTCACTCACACACTCACTCACTCACTCACTCACTCACACACTCACTCACTCACACACTCATCAACGTACAGGCCAAAACGCGGAACCTAGGGACACGATACTTTGGGGGTGGCTTCCCCTTACGCTGTAGACACCCACTTATTAGAGATTTTACGAAATTCTAAAATTAAGGGGGTGAAAAGTCGTTATATATATTTCAATCATCCTCAACTCGTAAAACCGTAAACATTATGAAGTGAATTTTTCTTCAGAATAAAGTTTACGTATATTCCTAAAATTATGTTAAAATTTTTTTGAAATTCAAACTCTAGGGGAATTAAAGAAAAATAATAAAATTCGTTTTAGATTAATCCTCAACATTTTTTAACCTGTTGAAATAGTAAGATGATTTTTTAATAGAGATGAAGCTTACGTAAAACATTAAAATCTGTTTCATGATGTTTTTGAAGTTCGTCAATTTATGGGGTGGAAAGATAAAATGTTCCACAAATCACGAAAAGTTTGTATGGCCGTATTATTGATACGTAGGTCTATATATATATATATATATATATATATATATATATATATATATATATATATATATATATATATATATATATATATATATATATATATGCCTCTTTGGGCATTCTGACGACCTATCTTGGCGTAGTTACACTGAGAAAAATGGAATCGTTACGAAAAACATAGATGAGGTTGATGTTAATTTTGTTTGAAACAAATAAATTACTGTTAATTTAACAATACAAACGTTGAGGTTACTACTGACATTTATTTGTTTCAACAATAAAATTTTGTTGACATTATTTATAACAAACTTATATTTGGTTCGTTACACTAATTTATTCGTTAGATGTTGTACTTAGCAATACGTGCACTTGATTTTACCCAAAATATTTGTTCCTGTTAAAAATACGAACGCTAGTATGCTCATGTTTTATTTATTTGCTTTTACTATCATATTTACTTTAATCAATTGTATTTATGATTTGGTAAATTTAACAATTATATGCCAGTTGGGGAAGTTGTTCTTGTAATGTCAGTTAGTTAGTACGCACATGTTAACTGTTACACACACAGTAATTTAGGAAACTTTTTTGAAGTAAAGGTATTTACTACATTTGTAGAGAATTAATATTTATGTTCGTGTGTATAATTACGTTAGATTAAATGTCTGAAGTTAACTATAACGGTTAAAACATTTTTCCGAGTGCACACGAGTCTAATTGAATCACGAATTTATCGGAATTACGTCACAGGACGTAAATATAAAAATTAAAATATACGTTGGTAAATTGTAGTGGCCTAGGAGTACCGTGTGTGGTCGGTAATCTAAAGGTTGTGGGATCCAATCCGTGTGCATCCCTGTTATTTTTATATTTGCACGTAAATATATTTGTATGAATAAAAGTTGCTGCGCGAAAAACTCTTATTTTCGTGATCAGAGCAAGCACAATAATTTAAATGTCGTATAAATGGTTGCTCAAACATACATATGTTTGATTAGATAATATGTGTAAGGCATCATCAACCACGTCATAATGGTTCAAACAGCAAACATGTTTCAAAGAAATACATTTGTTTGCGAGTATTCAAATATACCATTTGGTTGTTTCAAACAAATATTTTCTTGATTTTAAAATATATTTTTTTCTCAGTGTATTTGGAACACTGGTGGGAAGTTTTGGGTTAGACTTTCGTACAAAACCTGTCGAGGGGAAACAGCTGTGGTATTATTTACGCACATGTTTTTTAAGGGTAGCTGGCAGAAGCGTTCAATTTCTTTTTGAAGTGGCTTTCCCTTGTGTCGAAGGCACCCACTTAGGGGTGAAAAAGGAAAAATATATTTTTCAGATATCATCTGTATCTCATAAACCTGGTGAAATTTAGGTATTAATTGGGGACAAAATACATAATATGTATTTTTACCATATCGTCGATATCTCATCAACACGATAAGCTATCGTTATAGTTTTCCTTTAAAAATTTCACGCAATCTAAGGCCGAGAAGCTTGCATTCATAATACTATTAGCAACCTGTTATTTTGAAATATTGATTAGGTTCCCACCTTTCTATTGCTTGAGTTTTTCTCTGAGTGGATTCTAATTAATGTATTACTAACTACTGAATTTGAATGTAATTTAATTAAAACATTTTGGCAACTGTTTGGGTTTTGTACGTAGTCTAGGTTGAAATTATGATCCAAACAAAATAAATAAACTGTAAAGGAAAATTATAACCAGGCAGAAATGAGATGGTACGAGTAAATTTGCATTACGACTGCTGAAAGCATTGCGCTTAAAAAGGTGTAGTCATGTTCATTACGAACGATAAAAGTTATGAAAATGCAAGTCACGTAGGCTTTATACATTTCAAAAACGGCCCACCCACAAACAATAATGAACCATATCACCTCATTAAATATTTCGATATTCACAAAGGATAATATCACACACGCAATTGAAAGCATTACTGTGGGAAACGAACACTTATTAAGCTTGGGTTTTATTTTGCCAGTTATAATTTTATCCGTATAATGAACCAGCGTTTATTGACGTACCGTTCCATTTGAGATTTTTAGTATTTGCCTTTCATATTTTAATATCGCTCAACTCTCGGCGTTAGCAGATATAATGGCATTGCGAGAAGTTATATCTGCTCTCATTCTGTGAGCAGTAACATTTTTAATGCTTCATACACTTTTTAAAAACTGAAAAGTGGTCTATGTAACAAAATTTACTGACAGGGAAAGAAAACGAATACAAATTATTTTGTCCTCGTTACGATGCATACTTCTATAATCGTACGTTACATTTATGTGGCTTTATTACAGTTTCAGTAGCCTCTCATTTACAAAGTTTCCTATTCCACGACATTTTTGTACCACTAGGAAAAAATAATAATAATAGGAAATACTAAAACTCTGAGAGGTAAATTTACTGGTAACTTATTTTACTTATTACTTAGCTTACTTTGTGAACAAATCAGTATGACGAAATATTACAATAAGTACAGTTTATAACATGATAAAACAAACACCTCATTCTGTTATTAAAATCATATGTCAGTCATGTTTTTTCTTTGCACATGTCTGACCCTGCAACTCGTTAATGTTGATTCTGAGCGTCATGCATGCCGCCAGTAAAGTAACGGGATGAGAAGACAGTAGAGTTTCCTAATGGCTTGTAAATTCAGACACGAATCCCAAACTTTAACAGTAATGTATGTTTCCTATGTATGGTAATATACACCGTTTACATGTATTAAGCCACGGTCTTAAGTCGGGTATACACGACCTGGTTCACTATGGAATGAACCACTACATTTCTCCGAACTTACACAACGCAATGAATTGAGATGTTTGTGTTAAACAAATACCTACTACTCCACTCCCCATTAATGGAATGGTTCGGAGGAAGTATATACAGATTTTTAGCCAGGCGTTTTATGCTTTGTCCTGTGAAAATGTAATCTTCATCTAACATTTAATAGAAACGGTGTAACGTAATTTACCACAGTTTGATAGTTATATTACTTATTCGGATCAATTCTAGTGCACATGGCACAGCCAAATACTGGCTAACATACCAAAACGAAAAAGTTTCAAACAGAGCGCATTCCAAAGAAATTGATCCAAATAATACACTCTCAGTTCAGCGGACAGATGCAAGCTTTCTGGAGTGGAAGCAGGTCACCAATTAAGACAATATTAGTTCTATTGTTCGCCCTGGGCGAGGAAAATTACATTTTGTGTTGAAGCGGAAATTTAAGTACAGGCAATTAATAAAAATAAGTTAAGTTGCGCAACTCATATGACGTAAAGTATCTTGTATATTCTGTGAATTATATCACAGCAGCTTCAAGCATAACGGAATAAGTTGATATTTTGTGTAAAACTACCGAAGGCTAGAGATAATATATAGATTGTCATACATACTAGAGCAGTATATATAAAATACCTTACTATTCTATCAGAACAACTGTTACAGTTTTTGAACTTCCGGAAATGTATGATGGCTGAACCGTATTAAGGAAATTTGTGCACGGAAAAAAGACAATAGTAAAACTACACATGATGCTTTATAAAGTGGCCAATGTGGCTAACCTGCTCGGAGTTACGAGTCCTGACAACAACACTGATAGTTGCAATTTCATTTAGGAGGCGTTTGTGAGGGATTTAGGAGATCGCGCACACTTTTAGATCTCCCACTTCAGAACATGAGTTTTATGTGAAATAATCGGCGAAGAAGGGAATAAAAATAAAAGCTGTAATAAATGACCTGGCATGCTTGAATTTTTTATTTGCTACACAGTTGATGTATGGAGTGAAACGGTGGTTTGTGTCTAGTTATAGTCATACTATTAAGACGATGCTTTACAGTAGGCATACTGCACATGACAAAATGTCACTAAACGAAGTGAAGCTATATGAAAGGAAGACAACACCGGAAGTGTTCTTAACTGCAAGGAGCACATTGTGACTACGCATGACACACGAGTCTATGTATGTACACCTGCCAGAGTAGGCTGTGTTGTTGAAGCAATTACGTGGCGGGGGAAAATGTTATCAAATAATTTCTGCATATTACCAGTGACTCCGGAAAGCTGTGAATACTTTCTGAACTCCGTCGCAGCCTGATTATAAGGCTACAACAGCCGAGGGGAAGGATATTTTAGCCATTGCATGGGACTATCGGACTCGGAAGCGAAGACGACTTTGACGGCGAGTGAAGCGAGATCGGCGCATCAAGAGGCGGCAGTGCAGCAGGCGCGGTCTGCGGCGGAATTGTTGAAGTGAGGCTGGACTCTGTGCGAGAGAAATAGTTTGTTCAGTGCTTAACATCTAGGTCTTCAGCACTGGTGAGGGGTGACATGAGTTGAGGATGGAGCGGCATCGGAATGAAAAGGGCGGGGGATACGGGAGTTCCCGCAAAAACCCGCCAACCAACGGCATCATCCGGCATGATTCGCACATAGGAAAATGCGGGGAACGGCCCCGCCAGGAATGAACCCGTATCGTCTTGGTGGGAGGTGAAGGGCGTGACCACTCGGCCACCGCGGCTCCTGGGACTCTGTGTTCAGGGTGTGAGAGAGTCACTATACGTAGACAATTCTAGAAAGAGGACAGATTTGTGTGTGAGAGGCAGGCCGTAGTGATTTTAGATTTTGAGAGGTTAACAACGGAAGGATAATATTTGCAAGTACATATGGATTAATAGAACTTGAATTGTGTGCACATTATTGTTAAATGATTGCTGCTGAATATTGCGGTAAGAATTAGAAAGAATTATAAAATTAAATTTTTTTCCTTTGATTAGTCAAGTCCTCCAACCTGAATTATACCTGGCTTCGCCTATGGCATTAAACTTCTAACACTGCTGGTACAAGAAAAAACCGAAGATGGACGGCCCGGTTAGTTAATAATATCCAGTTTTATATTTTCATATGTCAGTTAAGCTACTATGATAAATGTACATTTATGTCACCTGTGTATATTAAACGAAACTCCTGACTCTCTGTCCTTATTGTGAACGTCATTCTCTTTAACCTATATATTTATTCTCGTTTCAGAGCGTATCATACAATATTCTAGGGATAGCGAACTTAAATATTTATGTTTAGAATTTTAGTTTTTGTCGTATTAGTAAACCAATAGCGATACTTAAGTGATTTTATTTGATTTAACAACTGAATAAATATAATTCGCGTATTTTTGTTCTTACAAATTGTAGAGTTAAAATTGTAATTATTCTAAGTGCCCAAACGAGACGAAACAGAGTATATTACACCAAAGAAACTATGTGTAAGTGCCTAGGCCGCTGCCTGAATGAGTTTCCTAGTAGTTTTTTATGTCGCAACACCGCACTCTCTATATGTACACATATTATTGCAGCGCCGTTTATCTCTTTTACTGGAAAACATGTTTTTGGGAGTTAGTTAATTTCCTCTCGAAAATTATGTAGAATATATATGGAAAAAAGGTTGAGTTAGACATAAGGAAAGCGATGTTTACGATTGGTATTTTTTTTTTTTTTTGGCAAATCAGGTAATATAATTGATTTGGTGGGCTTTCTAACGTAACGTATGTACTTAACATTCGGAAGGAAATATAATAGTTCGTTTTACAAATTATGGTATATTTAATTAAATAAACTAACAATAATAACCAAAGAGCGTCATTTACCGTAAAAACCTTTTGCCCTAAAGTCATTTGCCCTAAAATTTCAATACAGTCCTACAGTCACTTGCCCTAAGCATCACTTGGCCTAAACGTCACTTGCCCTAAGTCACTTGTCCTAAAAGTCACTTGGCCTAAAAGTCACTTGGCCTAACAGGCATTCGGCTTAAAACTATCTTAGGTCATATGACTTTAGGTCAAATGGAGTGTACCCATAATAACAGCATTAGTTACTAATAGGGAAAAGCCATATATTTTAGAAATATATTAATATTGGCAATAATCCCATATATTGTATGTACTGATGAACTATACACTGTGTTCAAGGGAAAGAAGCGCATCAATGTTGAAGTTAAATAACAAAACAACGTATTTCAATTACAGGCTGGTCACGATAAAGTGAGCACTACTTAGGCTAATGTTTTCTTTCAGCCGTTTTGCAGCTAACTTAACTAGTTTTGATATAAATAAATCATGCTGATTAAAACTTAACATATACGGACAAAATAAACCATTTTCCTTTTTTATTACAGGTTATTGTGAGTTCTCGGCTTATAGTGAACAGCTCTAACCTTCTACAGCCAGATATGGCAAACTTCCTAAGCGGCGATAGGAATAATCACAATACAATGATTCAAACATCAGTTTTCTGCTTCCTATTTTTCCCTAGCTTAACGACTAGATCATTCACTAAGTAACATCGCACCATTAACTTAACAGACTATTGGGATGTTTCCCTAGCCGAGGTAATTGCTATTCGCGATGACTACCTGCAGTCGTGGAGAACTTTATAGCGTACAAGCGACTCTCCAGGCCACTAATTCAGTTGTTGGTGTGACAGGAGGGGGGGGGGGTCCCGGTGGTAATTTGCAAACTGTCTGCAGCAGGTAACAAGTCCGGCCCCGTGAACAGTGGATTGCTGGGAAATTTCACTTTGAATGTGCCTCGCTCCCTTTTAAAAGGCGAGGTAAATGAAAGAACCGTTGTTCTCCTGTACGTACAAACTGCAGGACATGTGTTATCAGCCCATCCAGGGCTTCTACTGCAGCACCTAGTGTGTTGTACTGACATAACAATGTGTCTGTCTTACAGACTTCATTTTCCTATTATCTAACCATACTTTATCGAGCGTTTGGTGATTTTAACTCGTACACAGTAAAAATTCTTACGCTGTCACAACAAAAATTTTGTTTATATATGAGCCACTACAAAGTTGCTTTGTTGCAAAAAAATTGCTTTTAAAATTACTATAATGATAACAAAAACTGTGTTATTGCCAAGATGCTTCATTTGAGATCTTTGTGGTGTAGCAGATTGTAGTATTTTTAACACAAGCTTTAAGATTAAAATTTTTTTGTCTTTGCTACAAAGAAACTCGTATTGTATTCAAAAGGCAAAATTTTAAATAAACATATGTTTTCCACATTTGTTTTGCTGCAAGATAAGATTTCTTTGGTGCGAAATAAATACCTTTGTAGCAAAATAACTTTGCAGTGGATTATATTTAATCAAATTGTTGTTGTGGCAACGAAATTGGTTTTACTGTCCGTATAAGAAGTCGCCGGAATAACATCTGGCCACTTGCACTGTAGAGGATGTTCTCTGTATACTGTGTTTCCTAAGTCCAGTTTACACCAATGATAAACATTGCTAATAACATGTGTTTTCAACAAAGTTATGAACAATGTTGTGAAAATGCTTAAATCTAGTTGACATCATGTTATCAACATTGTTGCGTACATACTGTCCTTAAGTTTGTTTATATTTATAAAAAATGTTAATATCATTTGTTACAAACATTTTGTTGAAAACATTTGCTGGCAACAAAAGTTACAAATATTGAAAACATGTTAATAATTTTGTCATTAACACTGTTGATAACATAATTTTCCCGGAACATTATAGAGAGGTCTAGATCAAATTATGTAGGTGGCAAATATCAGTAATGTTGTAAACTTTTTGTCACCAACATTGATATTAACTTCCGTTCATCATTCTTATAACTTTGTTAGTAACATTGGTGTTTTCAGCTATGTTAATAACACATTTGCTATCAACATTGCTATAAGATAGGGTAATAGAGCTTAGCATTAGTTGATAATATTTTTGTAATTAACATCTAATAAGTAACGTTGTTACTGTTGATTTTTCCGTGTAAACTGGGCTTTATAACTTCCTGACAGGTATATCAGTTACACTTTGTATTCAGTACACAAAGATATCGCACACTTTGTTCGCGACTTTCCCAGTAACTCTATATGTATCAGACAAACCATACCATACTATACCAAGAAGTTATATTTCTGTATTTTCAGTTCACGTCTATACGCCGGCTGCCTGTGCCACAGTATTATGGTGAATGAAAATACTTTAGTTGGAGTTACCAAAATTGGAATGACAAATCATTAACAGGAGATCATAAAAAGGCTATTTGTTAGAATAAGTGGTTGACAAAATCGTTTCCGTTCACTCAATTTTCGCTCATAAGCTGTAACGACCTATTAGCGACACAACGTTATTTACCATTGCAAAATGAGTACGAAAACCATATTTATTTTTGTCGCAATGTACTTCATAAATAAATTTTACATACGTGACGACTCAACATTTCTAATGGGCGACGTAACGAAGAGAGAGTAGAAAATAGAATCACTCTATGGTAAACGTAAGTAACGGTTAAACGGTTAAGAGGAGTCCTCGACTGGCGCATGGACGGCGTTGCAGCGTGTCACGTGTATTCCTCTCCACGCGAAACCGCTTAACTTATTCACATTATGTTTACCTACGAAAATAATACACACTTAAAACCATGCTTCTATTTTTTTCAAAACTGCACCGCGCTTGTTAGAAATATGATATTCGGGCCTCTAAAATGGATAAAAACGGTTTTTTTACTGCTGTAACTCTGAAAATAATACCTGAATTCGCAAAAAACTAAGCGAGAGGCATGCGATGGTCTTTACTTCATACTATTCAAAAATAAATTATTGTGGCCATCGCTTGAAGTCCCATAGTAAAAAGACTACAAGGGAAACCTTGCACGCCAGTTTGGTGCTGCGAATAGAGGCGATATGCTTCTCGTCAAGCGTGGCACACTGGTTCTTATCGCTACGTTGTTCCTACGCCTCAAAGGTGGAAATTTGACTCCGCGAAGGACTCCACTTAATTAGAACGATGATATATGAAATGTTAACTGTTTTGGGCGTCTTCCAGAGATAAGGGTAACATGAGGTGCATATAAAATCGGAATGCAAGATCTCGTGAAACTGGATATCCTCAAGGAAACATCTAGCAGTTTCTCCCAGCACAGCAACAGTGTTGTGAAAAACATACATAGAGGTGTTCGGACGAATATTTAAAACAGTTAAACCGGGTGCAGACGAGTGTCCTTACCACTACATCAACCGCAGTCCCTTTGTTTGAGTTGAGACAGAAATATAATACGGCATAGGGAGTGTTCACTTGGGTACAGTCCACCATACTTACATCCATCCATCCATCCATCCATCTTCTGAACAAGGATAGAGTTGTACTGTTTGGTGGAATTTCCCCAAACTTTACCAACAAACCCAGGAGGTCCAGGAAGGGTAAACCAATAGGGTAAACCGATCAAGACAGCTCCTAGGTCAGCTAAGCAAAGAAAGGGGAAAACAGTACTAACGTGGACACAAGTTGTTGATCGGTGCTCCTTATTCAAGGTCAGAGAAAGGGCCGAGCCTCCTTTCCCCAACACTTCACATTAAAAAATTAATTTAAGAGACTACACAACAAATTCATTTTAATTTTAGAGCATAAGAGCCTTTGAATATTAAATTTTATGAAAAGAGTTAGGTCTAGTAAATACAATTGTAATAAGAATTCAGAAAAAACTTAATTAGTTGGTTAGAACAATAATAAAAGCTTTGCACAATGAGTATTTGGTGTATGTAATACATTAACAGTTCAAGAAAAGCACGTACGGCTTAAGAACATCATAATAAATTGATTAAACAAGGGGATCCCCAAAATGAATAATGGACTTACATTTAAATTTTACATATTTTAACAAATTTTAAATTTTCGTGGTTCAATTAATTTTGCAGAGGCTGTGATCGAATATTAAATAAAGTCTCAAATTTGAATAACTAGTGCTGTGTGCACATCAAGCAGTTAGGACGAGAGAAGAAAAATACATATATATAGGCTGGACTTTCCTGGCTGTCCTTCATGGGGACACACTTGCCACCGCCGAAAGATGTTACTTCTCTATCTCGCCCATGGCTACCGTTGACGGTACAGCGAAAGGGACGAGTAGAAAAAATGTTACTTCTACAACGGAAGATGTAGACAAGCCAAATCCCTCAAATATTGGATAGGCTTCTTTTCCTTCTACATAGCAAAGAGTTGAAACCGCGTGGCGGGGACAGCTACATTAAACAAGCAAACAAATAAATTTAAAAGACGAACGTCATAAAAACAATGTAACACTAGGGCGCAAAAGGTAATAAAGTGGAAGAATAAACTCACCCTAGGCGGAAAACTTGTCGGATTACGACATTACAAAACGATAAAGAGCACTAAGCTTCGGCTGATGTTCACGCCATGATGTGTAAGAAACAAGGTCGAGACAAAGAAATGCCTAGAGGTTACAGGCCGGCATACAGTCGTAGCTACTTGATGTTACCAAAATAGTATTACACTAAAAATAGTATTTCGACAGTATCGAACAATACTTCCTAACATAATATTTTAAAACACACACGTGTTTTAACAATCAAAACATGATATTTTAATTTACATGTTACCAACAAAAAAAATTTGTTTAATTCATTTGAAACAAATATGATCAGATCTGATTAAAGTTGGTCAGAAGTGTTACACAAGAATTGTTCCATAATTATACAACACTGCATTAACTGTACATAAATAATTGCGTGAAATTTCCTTTATAAAATATTAAGCAGTTTACTGTTATTACAATTTCACCGAAGATTAAAACGGCACAGTGTCTCCTGTGAAATGGGCATAAATACGAGGATAATAAGTCATATTATTCGACAGTTAAACTTTTCTTTTAGAGATGATTAGCCTACTTCTAAAATAAGAAGTACCTACGCTTACGAGCTCACCTTCCCGCCTGTGTGTGTTTCTGTGTGTTTGTGTGTGACCGAATGTGTGTGTATGTGTGTGTTTGTGTATGTGTGTGCGCCTTCCGAAAACCTTCGAAACTGTGTACCTATAATTTCACTAAACATGGTACTCACATAGTACTTAGTAACCTGACTTGACTTTTCTGTATTTTGATATACCGTGTACACATTTTAAAAATGCCGTCCATTTTAAAGTTTTTCTATCGTGCTAGATATCTGAAGAACAATATTATAGATTTTCATCAATCTCGACACACATACAGAAAAGGTCACTTGACTATGGATGAGAGATTTTGGTCAACGCTCAACATCGAGATCTTTAGCGATGGTGATGGGTGACATGTGAGCATGGTGCAGCGCCGAAATGAAGGGGCGGGGAAACGGGAGATCCCCGACAAAACCCGCCGATCGGCGGCATCGTCAGGCACGATTATCACATGCGAAAATCCGGGGAATCGGACCTGGATCGTCTTGGTGGGAGGCGAATGGTCTGATCATTCGGCCAACACACCCGCTACTTGACTATGGTGTGTTTCTTTCATCACATGTTTATATTTTGTAAAAGGTGGCTATTTTTTGTTTTCTCTTAGTACGATACAAGTAAGGATATATTTCTGAATTTCATAAAACTAGGTGTGCATGGTGGATATACTTTTATGTAGATTGTTCATGTCGTATTCATGTTTTCTTTAGCCAGGCTAACCTGCTGACTTTTCGCAATTGCTTTTTGATATACATAATTAGTCAATTGACGACAGTTAATAAATTAAATATTAGCACACCTTCAATCCCGTCAACATAAATTCGCGATTGTAATCTTACGTACGTTATAATGTCAACCGATTCGAGACAAAGTCCGCATGATTTTCGTGTTAATTGGCATCCACATCGAGTAAAGTAGACTTAATTAGCTGTGCTGGTAACGTCTTGCTTAAATTTCTATCTCTTTTGACAATTTTTACAATGTTACTTAACTGTTTTAGTACTGAATTGAACAAAAAGGCAAGTAAATATTGTAAACATTTATATTACCACAGAGATTACATTTCGTGTTTAATGTGGTATTTTCGTTCTTAATACAAAAATGCACCGAAAATGATGCTATATTGAATGTAATTTATTGTTTCAAATACATTCGCACATTCTTACAAGTTAAAAACCAGAGATGAATAATGTGTTTCTGTAATTACTGCTTGAGAATAATGCATATGTAAAACTTAACAAGAAAAATATGCGAGATTATTTGGCGGAAGAATACACTAACACATACAGTGGCACCAATAGCGCAAGTATCGTAGATAGAATGTGTGTGTAAGTAGCGAGCTATATAGATGGACGGCCGCACAACAAGTTGACTTACGATAAAAAGAGTACACATATATCAAATCTGAGACGATGCTAAACTATTGAGTCGGCAACCTTAAGTGCATCACGGTATTAAAGTACAAGCGACGCAATCATTAAGACATGATTTATTGTTAGTGGGAAAAAAATCGTTATTTTATGCTTGGATTAAACAGTGTTAGTTTTGTAGGCGTTGCATGGAAGTAGATTTTTCTCTTACAGAAATAATAGATCAGCCAATTTCCCCATAATGGCATGCATTTCGAAATGAAAATTTACACGTGTTTCGTTCTTATCCACTGCGAAAACCAATAAACACAATGCAATACAAAAAATCACACTGAAACTGCACGTCACAGGCTACTGCTTAACTTATATAAAAACCCATTACAGAATATGCTTATTTTTAAACAATTATGTCGACATTTTGATGATTTTTTATTTAGAAATTATTTTAACTATACAAAAATATTGCGTAAGAGCTTATTTTATACGTCAATCTGTAGCCAGTGATATTAATACAGATCCGACCTTGAGTATAAACATAAAGACTAAAATAATCACTGATCAGTTATGTAAATATGCCACCTGAGATACAGCTGGTGTTTATACTGTGGGCCTTGAACTCACAGGCCTGTATGGTCATCCCCTACAACCCTTATTTGGTATTACTTCTGTCCACTTAATGTTGTACGTCTTCTACATACTTAATATTTAAATAATTCATTATGACGTGTATTAGTATGTTACTGCATAGAGAACTGTAGCATAGAAGGTAAATAGCAAGCGCGGGAGCTGTGTATCACAACTACCCGACCTGATAATGAGGCATATTTGTATTACTAGAAACACTTCTAAGAGCCTTGTGGTGACATAATTTACTTGTATTCGACTGATTTTATGTGTAATCCATGAATGCTCACTCGTGATTGGCTGCTAATGAAGTCATATTTCAGTTTGTGTGGCTGTATTAGTAGCTGCCGGGTCTCTCTGTTCTTCGACTGATGCGGTACATAACAGATCGTTCATTTTCATAAGACTTAACATATTTAAGTTTGATAAGTTACTGCAGTATGATGTAGTATATCTCTACGCTAACAAAGTTCATTACTTTAGAAGTCTACATTCTTTACTAAGAAGAGCACGGATTCCTAGTTCATATTATATATAACCTGACGTCAACTAATCTAACAACCTACACTAAGAAAATTTTACATAACATAACCTTTACTATTCTAAAACAACCTGAACCTTATCTGTACGTAATATATTTTAGTTAATTCAACCTAAACTGTTCACTGCAAACATATTTAAACATAAAAAATAACGTTTTTGTTTCAGCTAGTAGACTTCAATATAAATTTTCTTCAGGCTTTGATTGTGAGATAGATATTCCAGATCGGAGTAATGTAACAAAAGTAGGCCTACATGTAGATGTAAAGTTGGCTTCATACTCTTTTCTTGCTATTTTAGTGCATTGATGTTTTTTATAAGATAATGACATTTTTTTGTAATACTGTGATCTAGATGAAGGTTCACTTCATACGAAGCATCGTCATCGGCTTTGTTTGTGGATTTTACGTCTACTGACATTGAGCATATGACAGCACCTGAGATACATGGTACGTCTCCACCAGTTTTAAAACTCCGAATACATTCGCTTAGAGACACTGATGTTGCTAATGCAGAAAAATATTCGTGTTCGTTCAGGATACGCGAAGATATGGGAAGTTTGTTAGTGATAATATTCTTCATAAGACAGATTGTTGCAACACACACGCTACTATAATTCCAATATACTTTCCAGTTTGGACAAAGGCACAGTTTCATCTTCAGAAAAGAAACATCGCATCATGTTTCCATTGGTTCATAATATCAACCAATTAAAACTCTGTTTAAGATTATAAATTAACGCAGTATATGTTTCCGTCCGTTCCCTGAATAGTGGCTGTTTTTTTCAACGAACAATTGGTTGGTAGAGCCTCAGACTGCATTTGAACGCAGACTCAAAACTTCACAGAAAATGGTACCTGCAGTTCTGCAAATGACGTTTTTAATTACTTGACAGCACGAATAAAACTTAGTGAATAAAATTGCCTTGGAAATTAATAACAATTGACCTATAAAACCTATCTCTGATTATGATTATGCATACTCAAAGAATACCAAAGAAGTAGAAGATAGTTACTCCCTCAAGGCCACGAATGTTCCTGTGTAAAAGGTCCATGAAAATAAAAATATTAAAATAAATTATGTCAAGAAGAGGAATCTTTGGTTCCTACGTATTGCGGCTGGACACTGAAGCCTATGTAAATACTGCAGCACCACAACAACATGCTGAATCCTCTTCTTGCCTATTTATACGTCAACTTCCTGAATGGAGCAAGACAAAATAAGACATTACTAACCCACCGAACATGTTACTAAATGTGATTTAAGTGAACAATAATTTCCAGTGACACTGAAGGGAACACCCCATAGCCAATCGGACAGCAATATAGTAACCTCGAAACTAAATTATATTCAGTGTACTTTAATTCCCCACTCCCCCCTTCAAATCACGCTGCCGTAGAATCACTGCAAACAATTCGTGTGGAAATGAACACAATAATGTTGCAAGAACAAGACATCTGTAAACAATGTTTATATACATTTGCTTTGTTTATGTTTACATCACATACTGTACTTTACCACATGTTTATGTAGAGTAAGTATTCTTGAATGCTTAGGAATAGTTGTAAATATGACGTATGTTTTTGATAGGCCATGAAGGCCAGATGTCTATCTTTAAACATAAAAATGAACGTCTTCCTATTTGTGACGTATGCGTTATCATACCATTCATCCGGTTCTAATAAAAATTTAGTGAGTTAGAGTGTGAACTAAAATTAGAAAATCTGATCTTTTCGCAAGGACAGCAGCATGTGGACTGCTTACGCTTAGGAAAACCTTCTGATTTAGCCGATTACCAGACGGAAAAAACAAAACTTATTGCGTATCGAAAATCACTTACATGAACATACTTAAAAAACAAACACTACTGTCTTTATTTGTGTGGCATTGCCACATGTGACTGTTACACGTACTTAAAATATTGTCGCACTAAAATTGAAAACCACCGAATGATATCGAGGGCAAAAGGTATGTATGTATGTAAGGTATGTATGTATATATGTATGTAAGGTATGTATGTATGAATGAATGTATGTGTATATGTATGAATGTATGCATGTATGTATGTATTTGTGTATGAATGTGTGTGTACGTGTGTATGTAGGTGTATGTGTATGTAGGTGTATGTGTATGTGTGTATGTATGTGTGTACGTATCTATGTATGCATGTACATATGTATGCATATATGTATGTAGGCCTATATATGTATGTATGTATATATGTATGGTATATACTGTAAATGAATATATATATATATATATATATATATATATATATATATATAAACTCGCACATACACCCACACACACACACACACACATATATATAATATATATGTGTGGGGGGGTGTATGTGCGAGTTTATAATTTTATAAACAATTTTCAAGAAGTCATGGCTTAAAAATACTCTTCTAGACCTGCAAGGAAAACAAATGCGCCTAGGTCTGCTGCAAACTATTTGCTGACATTTTAACTCGAAAATCGAAAAATATCATCGTTTGATTTCATCTATCCCACCATTGTAAACTACGTTCACAGAACACGACAGGCCTATGCAATGCGCGTGACTCGGTCCATGCACATCACAAGCTTGCTTAACTTTAACTTGACAGTCATCAACCTTATAATGATACAGCTGTGAAGAAGACTATCGAAAATATGACTTAATGCAAATAATATAATGTACTGTTTATTCAGGAGAAGAAAACACCTCATATCCAAAGTAAACGACATTACGTAATTTCTGAAGGAGTGGCTTGTTGATGTAGAAGTCTATGAAGATTATTCAGACACACTCATGCATCTAGCCAATTAAGAGACAACGAGATGTGATAGAAGACAAATGAAGACCAACAAACAGTCAGGATACGAATTTCTCATTCTAATATGCTGATGGACAATCATAGTCTTCGATGTTCACGTGAGATCCCGTGTAAATGAGATATGTTAAATTATGGAAGATCTCAAGGAAAATGGTTTAATTTCTTTGTAAAGCGAGGTAACATTCAACCTGTGTGTAGCTTACAGAAATTAATACGAAAATAAACGTATAAAATATATGTGTACTTATATTTTTTTATCGTACCCAACTAAAGTTTCACCAATATTGTATGTTTTGCTGGATTTCTTGGCTACATATTTACCATTGCTGCATTATAACGATTTACACAGACGGTAAATAGAGATTGTTAGGTATTATCCAGATGTATAGCACCCAGATAGTTGTTTAAAAATCAAGTTGATTATACCCAGTTTATTTATCGTATTTTCTTATGGACAAGTATACATATGTGGATCGGAAATGACAAGGTCACGAGGCGAAGAGCCATATGATTAATAAACTTTTATTTAAAAATATTAGTGAATTATAAACATAAGAAAATATGCATTAAATGCTTTTATATAAATGTTACAGTTATAATTTAAAATATGTACAGAATTAAATGTAAAAAATAAAGCATAATTCTAAAAGCCAAACTCCTACGCCTTTATGTTGTTGAAATAATGTGTAGTGTTCCATTTAGTAATTATACACCTGTTAAAGTCTTAGTCTTTCGTTGTTCATGACTGTGGCTGTTAATCTCTATATACAAAAATGAAAGCTGACTGACTGACACATCAAACTGCAGCCCAAACCACTGGACCTAGAAACGTGAAATTTTTTGTGGGGGTTCCCTTCAGGTCGTAGGCGAGCACTAAGAAGGGATTTTTCGAAATTCGACCTCTAAGGGGGTGAAAATTGGTAAGGCGTGTTTCCGAAGAAACGTCGATAGAGCCCGAACCCGACGGCCTATAATCGTGATTTTTACTTAAATAGGACACTCGTAAAAATGCATATTAGCCAATTTAAGGATTTTTCGACGTTAAATATTTAAGGGGGTGAAAAGACCTTAAATTTGTTTCCAATAAACTATAGATATCTATCGAACCCTTCGGGGTAGAGAGTTGATATTAACTTCAAAATATTACTTACGTAAATACCCAAAAAGTTGTTTTAGGTTTTTTTTGAAATTCGATTCCCAGGCAGTAAAAAGGAGCAAAATGTGTTTTTAATGAATAGTCTATATCTTTGAAACACAATTGCCTGTCGTCGTGATTTTAACTTTAGTTGGTTACTTTTACAAATGTCTATGACAGGACTCAAAGACGTTTCGAAATTCTTTATTTAAAGGGGTGAAAATACGTGAAATGTGTTTTCGATTATCCTTCCATATCTATCGAATCAATCGAGATATCGAAGTGCTCTTTGCTTTAAATTGGTGCTTTTGTAAATATCTCAAGTACCATTTAAATTTATTTTCCGAATATGGCCCTAAACTGGTTAAAAAAGGGGTAATATACGATTTCGACTCACATTCGATACATATCGATCCCATAGCTTTTTATATAGCGACGAGAGTTTTGTTTAGGATTGATGCTTACTCAAATACCTAAAAAATAATTTCAGGAATTTTCGAAATTCGCCACCCAAGGACGTGAAAAGGGATGAAAAGTGGTGAAAAGCGTTTTCAATTAATCGTCTATATATCTTGAACCCAGCGGGCTAATGTTGTGTTTTTTACGTCCACGAGATACCAATAAAGCATTCTAAAACATGATTAAAGGGATTTCGATATTTACTCTCTTAGGTGCTGAAAAGACCTCGAATACGTTTTAGATAAATCCTAGATATCTATCGAACCCGTCGAGATATACAATTAATTTATGCTTCAGGATGATGATTACAGAAATTATCGCAACATTATTTTCAGATTTTTCGAAATTCGATTTCTCAATACTGTGCAGGGGTGATATGTGATTTTTTTAGTGAATGACCGATTTTGATTCGACTGAACGGGCTAGCGATGTGATTTACATTTCAGTTGGATACTTACACAAATGTCTAAGATGTGAATTTAAAATATTTCGAAATTCGACACCCAAAAGTGTTAAAAAGCACAAAATTTGTTTTCCATCAACCCACGATATATATCTAACCAGTAGCGATATTGAGGCGTTGTTCGCGTCAGAGTGATGCTTACGTAAATATTTTAAAAAATATGTAATTTTTTTCTTTATAAGAAAGGTGATTATTAAGAATAAAACTAAGTTGGTCAATAATCAATGCAGACGATCCGAAAAGCAGGAACGAGCAGCGAGAAACAACCTATACAGGAGTTTCACTCTACAGTAACCTATTGAGACGTGGTGTTGTACAACCTCTATGAGCCCAGGACAGAGATATTTTATTTTTTAATACAAATTTATTTTCATGAATTATTTCGACGTTACGTGACGCAGTTGTTTGTTACTCAGGTCTAAATTCCGGGAGGTTCTGGGCTCGAATTCCATTAAAAGCTGCGTGCGATCGTTCAATTCTGACACACAAACTACAAGGCAGATCGAATTAGTGAAAATTACATGTAGTCTTGAAAAGGGGCAAAATTGCAGTTCGCTTTCCACTTAGGTTCCTCTACAATATCAGCTGACATATCGTCAGTACACTGCCAAAAGTGATTAAGTTATAAATGCTATTTCGTATAAAAACAGTATTAAATTGTAGATATTAACAAAAATGTGGTATGTTACTATACTGTGACACAACAGTACGAAACGACGAATAGACTTTAAACTTGGGCAATTGTTCGTGAACAACATATAGATATTCCTAGCATTTTTATAATTTTATCTCATTTTGACTTAGTCACTTTTGGCAGTAAACCAACGATATATCATCTCACTAATTTCAAGTTTGGGGCACCGAATACGTTTCCGCGAAACCTTTACCCACTGAAACTTTGTAATGGCAATAAAGTTAAAGTAAATATTTTGACAATATATAATTGAGGACACCGTCACCAACGGTTGTGCACAGGGTAAACATATGTTTTTCCTTCCATTAACCTCTTACTTTAGGAGATATTGATCCCTACCACCTTGGATTTAACTGTTTCTTCTCGATAACTTCTGTCCCAGTCGATGTATCAAAATTTTGTCACGACAAGGCATAGATACAAACTTTATTCGATTTTCTGTAATTGCTGGAACCATAATATAGTCATTATTTTGCAACGGCAAACAGCTGAAAAGGAAAAATTGCTTTATCTACGGGAGCGACTACAGAGGCCGCAACATTAACAGAAACAATGCCGTATGGATTCCAAAAAGTGAATGAAACAATAAACTATGCCTTGTCAGCGCGAAAAAGTAAAACAATGTGTCTATTCCCTGATTTACAAGAAAAGCCGTAAAACCGATCTGACAGGGATCAATCCCCCTTAGGTGTCTGTAGTTACCCCACAACCTCAAATTGGCAGTGCTATAAATAAGGCCTAGGTGAAGTCGCTGTTAGTGGCAGAGACAAACTTAAGACTGCTTTTCGCGTGGACAGCTATAGCTACTTATCCTGCTGCAGAATCAGTTCAACTAGCCGCTTGGACATTCTAACACTTGACTGAAGTACCAATCTTGTGTACAAAGAGGTTTTACAATTAAAGTAAATATTATCAGTTACGAATAATATTCGCGAGCAAAGCCGCGGGGGTCTGCTAGTATTTATATAACATGATTTGTTAAAATGTAATAACAGAAACCTACGTACATAGGACGTGTACTTAACGTACGTCGTTAGACATTATATGTCAACCAAATTTGTAAACTACGACAGCAATGCATAAGCCAGTTATCTACGTGCTGTGCTTTTGTATTGAAACGCATGCATTATATATTCGTTGCGCCACGTGTAAATTACATTGAACTCGTGTTTGTGAATTTGTATTTTATGTCAGTTGCGTACACAAAGGCTTGGCATTAAAAAAATATATTTCAAACTTATTACTGCACAATTAGTTTCGTTTAAATAGTAATTTACACCCATAAGAGTGTGTGGTAGATAGATAAACACTATAAATACAATTTTAATTCCACACAGTTTTAACGATGATATGGAAAAACTACAAAACAACCCTAGATAATGAAATCAAACTTTTTGAGCAAACTTTAACCATAATGATGAATTTGTTAAACGTGATCTGCTGGGCGGAAATTAAATGTAAAATATTTCCGCTTCACTAATTGTTCTTCAGAAATTCGTTATGCTAGAAAAAATTTCTGATCAAATTATTGTCAAAAATATTATCTAGGATTACAGTTTTGGTATTTCGTAAAATAGCTTTGAGAAACCTGCTACAATAAACTGATGCTATTATTGATTAATTATGTATTGTGCCCTCTCAGGAAGTTACTGGCCAGGACGGGAACAAGAGTCGGTCGACTAAACAGCCTGGTGTTAAATCATATGGTAAACTACGATGTTGAGCGGTCGACTATGCAGCCTGGTGTTAAGGCCTATGGTAAGCTACGATGTCGAGCGGTCGAC